>CM046883.1:3271096-3291093 GCA_025688845.1 Cucumis hystrix | reverse complement strand
AGAGGGGTTGAGGGGGTTATTAGAAAATTAGGGTTTGCATTGGGATGTACAAAAAGAGAAGAGGAGTGAGTGTTTTGTTTTGGGTTTGTGTCAGGGATGGGTATTTGGTACTTCAATGTCTGATGTGATGTACTTTTCCACTGGTTTTTTCTCTTCTTGTTATCACATTATTTGTCCCATTATTTCTAAATTATAAATACCAAAAAAAATGAAAAAAAAAAACAACAAAAACAAACAAATTAATTCTATGTAAATATATTCTATTGGTTTCCACTGTCAGTTGCATGTTTTTGTTGTTGCCAATCTTTATTTTATTATAGGTTATCTAAAATTCAAAACTTAAAACCATTTAGGAGAAGTAAGGACGTGGAGTGTAGTAATAACACTGTAGATTATTATAGGGTGTGTTTGAGATGCATATTATTATAATTTGAGGGCCAAACCACCCCTTAGGATAATAAAGACCATTTTATTCCAAGAACGTTTTAGATTCTCATATGGAATAGAAATATGGATTATTGTGAATGTTTTACTGTAGTATAAGGCCTTGATATCTGGAGATTCTCGAACATTCTATGATGCTCAGATGAAAGGTATCCTAAGAGTTTTGGATGTCCTCGTTTATATATACTACTATTGTACAACGTGCAAATGCATGTGTGTGTTTTAATTCTTTTTTTTTTTAACTATTGTTCTAAAGTTTCATCTTCGATCTCATTTTGTTGGACTACAAAAAAAGTTTAAATACGGTATACTTTTTTTTCACCATTTTGTTGAGCAAATATCAAAATTTATAAAATTGATTTGACATTTATGTTAGAAAAAAAAAGCTATAATTTAATTTCACATATTTGGTGAGATTTGAAATATAAGTTCATTTTATAAATAATTTTAATCAATTAGTTTTTGAAACGGTTAAAATAACTTTGCATTTTTTAAAAGATTTAAAAATTCAATTTTGATTTTTTTTTAGTTTGTTCACAAAACTAAATATTATATAGTGAGTAAGTGTCAAGTAGCAAAAAAATTGTTTTCTTGTACTTATAACCTCCTTATTTTCAATACATATATATATATATATATGTCATTTAAGCTAAGCTCTTGATGACTAAATTAAAATTATATTGTTCTTGTATTGAAGAAAATATATTTTCTCAATCGCTTAATAGTCTTTCCATTATTACTATTGATGAATTGAATTGAACCATTTGAATGAGTTCAAAAAATTGTGGTTAAGTATATTGGTATATTTCAAAGTTTAAAACAATCTTTAAAAGTAGTTCATACGAACGCGAATTTTAGTTCTTGCAATAGTTTTTAGGTTTTAAAGTTTTAACTCATTATTGTATTCTTTTATTTATTTATATATATATATATATTTATTGTTGGTGTTTTGCCATATAAAGTGTAAACAGTTTGTCTATTATTTTATCATTTTTTATATTTTTCCTATATGTTTTTATTAATTATAAAATATTAGAAACATCAGATTTAATTATTATTTGAGTGTCGTTTCATTCTTAAAAAAAAAAAATAGTATCGAAACTATTTATAAAAGATAGCAAAATCTATTAAATATTCTATAGCCCATTTAAACTTTTTTTTTTTTGCTATATTTGTAAATAGTTTCAAACTTTTACATTTAAATCTATTTCTATAGAAATTTTTATACGCAGTTATCAAGACAAAGGTTTCATTTTAATGGTAAAAAATATGAATAATTTGTAACTATTACTTAAGAGTTTATTGGGTTGGTTATTAAGAATTTATGTATAATGATAATTGATTATTGATCAATTTAATTTACGATTTATTCTATTAGTGTACAAGAATAAGTAGTAAATTTGTAACTGAATTTAAGAATTTTTCAAAATGTCAACTATCAATCGTTCATTCATAAAGATAATTAAATAATTTAACTTTTGCATTTAAAATTAACTGTGAATGATTCATTTTGTAAAAATATAAACTTAAAGAATGGACATAATTAATATCTAGAAAGTTACTTTTTGAGATAGTATTTGATATTGCGTATAGAAGAAAAAAATGGATTCTTTGAATTCAACGATCAATGCTTTAATGAAAAATATAATAGAATTGTAATTTGTAAATATAAAAATGACAAAATCGTAATAAAATTAAATTAAAAAGATACAAAACAATTTAAATTAATGATCAAGAAATCATTTATTGCAAAAGAAATCGGACAAAAATCATATATAAATCTTTATTTGTGTTATATAATTAAAATAGATATTGTCGACCATTTATATAATTTTTTTTGTTATATATAGTAATTCTTAGTATTTTAATAAGACATTTTCATTTAAATTGATATTTATTTATAAACTTTTAAAATTAATTATGATTTATTATTTTGTTGACAAATATAATATAGAAATATAAGGTAAATTCTATTAGTTTAAAAATTTTCAATTTGATAAAAAAAAACGGTATATAAATTCAAATTAATAAATAGTTGCAAGACCATTCATCGAACCATATAAATTTAAGACATTATCGAGTATAAATCCTACTAAACAAACACAATAATCAAAATATTATATAAAAACAAACATAGTAATCTAAAGATGTTAATTAAACCTCTAGTGTTTCGTATATCTATAATTTCGAGCAAATAAGATTTTGGTTATCTACATTCACAAGAAAAAAACAAACGAGTTTTTATCCTTTTCTTGTTTTTCAAAATTGAGAAATATAAACGAAAACTTATCCAACGATCTCTCTTTTTTTTGTTTTTAGCTTCTTCTTTTTTTTTTATCATTGTTTTTACCATTATGATATACTTTAATTATATAATATCTCAAACATACATTTCTACAGCATGTGGGTCTAACATTGTTATTATATTGTGGAAAAAAAAAGTTGATGAAACATCAAAGAGGAGCAACAAAAATCATCAAATGTGAATACACGTTATAAATATCAATAAGCATTTTTTTTATTATTAATTTATCATATAGCTTTATTTCTATAAATTTTTTAGAAAATCTGTCAACACATACATTTTTTTTTTCCAAACAAGATTTTAGGGTTTTAATATATAGGTCGATAGCCTATTTTCTTTTTAATTATGAAATGAGAATAAGAGGATTTGATCCACAAATTTTGGTCCTCGGTACATGCACGTATCAATATTGAGCTAAGTTGTGTAAATCCACTAATTGATTAGGGACTAGATGAGTTTACAAATTTAAGTAATAGATTGTTACATGATGAGAAATAAAACACAAAAACAGTGAGAAATGCCAAAGTGAGTTTAACTTATAGTTGTTATTGATATGCATGACGTTTCATTCAAAATATATGTGGTTGGATCCTTTATTCACACAATTGTTGTTAACTCATTTGATCAAACATTTTTTTTATTCAATCTTTGAGTTCTCTATCATCGTCGATAAAATTTGAAATTTTGTTATATTTTGTAAATATGTTTGATTTTTTTTTTATTTTAATAATTATAAAATGTATTTTTTTATTTAAAAAAATAATGTTCAGTCCTTTTTAACCTTTTATGATCGAATTATTTCTTATCTATGAACTATACTATAGTGTGTATATTTTGTAGAGCAACAAAAAATATGGATATATTTTGGAATATATGTGTGTGGTATTATTCTATTTTCCATTTCATTTGGTATTATGTCGTATTTAATATTAATATTAATATTACCTTCTTAGTATTGAGAATATATATCGATTATATATCGAATAAAATAGTAATATGCTAAAAAGAATTTAAATATATCTTCCACATTCTATGATTCATTATCTACCCATTGTATTTTTTCACTCCACACATACACACACCCATACACACAAATAAAAAGTAAATTATACACACATAGTTCTATTAAGCTATTCATATTAAAATAGTTTAGAAGGGTTACAAAATCCTACCATTAAACATATGTATTTAGAGTGTATATATAGAGAGAGAGATTTTCTTTCCAAACTTGTGAGTTGAGAAAAATAAAATTTATTGGGCTTTTGAATGAGAGGCTTTTGTGTAGAGTGGTACCTCTCTAGCCCAATGGTCAATACCATGACCGAAGAGTACATGGATAACTTAAATGAAGCTTTTTTTTTTTTTTTTCCTAAACGTATTTGTAACGGTATTTGAGTTAACGTATGAGACGAGAAAATCAAACCTCTGATCTCAAATTTATAATACGAATAGTATGACGATAGAGTTATGCTTAGGTATGTTGAATTTTTTTCTTTGGAAAATAAATCATTAATGGTTTATTGATCAATAATGACAGTGTTCTTAAACACATGATCTAGGTCATGAACATAGCTCCTAAAAGGATGTACTTTTTATAAACCAAATTTAAATTAGAAAAAAAAACAAAATTATTGATGAAGATTTTATTCAAGGCACTACTATTTTTTTTTTTGTTTTTAAAAAATACTTCGATTTTAATCATAAGTATATCTTTTATTTATTTATTTTAAATTAATTTCTAAAAATTTAAAAGAATAGATGTCAAATATCCTTATAATCGTTCATTGACCCATAACTAACATAACACGATTACATTTTATATTGGATGATTAACTATCCTCATCTATTCATATAAGATAGCTATGTTAGTTTATTTTGCTATATTAAAAAGTTGGTATAAAAATTCAAACTAAGAAATTCTTAATTTCTATCCTTTTGGTAGAACTGTTTATGGAGTTGGTGAGGTGTCCACTAATAAAAATCTTTGGAATCATATCAATACAAAATTTGCACGCTTTCTTAATAACAAAAAAAGTAGTTTTCAATTCAATCTCATATATTTAATATATAAAACTTGCTTTTTTAATATCCACAAATTAGACTAATTAATAGACTTTGATAAACATTAGAAATTCTGCCAAGCGTTAAAAGTTTCCCATTAATTCATCCACTAATTAATATGATCAATACAACAATGCTAAGGTTGTATAAACTGGTTTTATTACATATAGGCATGTCTTATGATTAGGAGCTATCATGCTCCATGTTTATCTAACCACTCTCTCTCTCTCTCTCTCTCTCTCTATATATATATATATATGAATAGATATTTATGTTTTCCTTTAATTAATTCATTGATGTAATTTTGTTAGTACTGATTAATTAATTCCATGTAAACCATGTCGTTTTATTTTGTCTAATCATTTACTTTATTCTTCCTTTTTTTTTTTCCCGATAATATGAATTTTCTTTGGTTTGTGAAATTGTAATTTGAGTATGAATGAAAATATTTCTTTTAAGCTTTGTATCCAATTAGTCATGTGTTACTTTTCTTTTCATTCAATTTTTATAAATGGTGGCATTGGGTGGATTTTGGTAGTGATACTCATCGGTGAACTTTTCAAATAAATGAAATTTCATATTTTATTTATTTATTTTAGATATTATATTTAGTTTGTTTTAATATTATATTTTTTCGATTTTCGTGTTTTGATTGTGCTTCATTTTTCTAACTGTTAATGATTTATTAGTAAATATTTAATATTGTAGCAAAGAGACTTTTGAAATAATATTCACTATGTCTAATTGTAGGTGATAAAATAATTGTACACAACACTATTATATTGTGTGCTCCAAACATGGAGTGGACTATAATAAATTACTGCTTCCATCAACTTCTAATTGTGCCTCAAACGACCTTAAAAAAATAATTCTGACAACAATATCATTTTTAGTTTTTGAAAAAATTTCTACCTTTGTCGCCATTATTTTTTACTATGGTTCTAATTCTTGGTAATTTATTATCACCGAAAATATGTTATCCAATTTCACTTAATTCAGAATCGCTACATGAGGTTTCTATTTGACTATTTTGTAGGCTTAGAGCAATTCTTAGGTAGAATTAGGTGTTGATGTTGATACAGTGCTTAAATAGGCAAAAACGAAGTTAAGATGCATCAACCGAAGTCAAAGTGCAAAGAGAAGGCCATATTGGCCTTTGCCTTAGCTTGCACCGTTGCGGCGCTATAAGGTAGTAGCGTCTTTATTTGCAAAAAACACATAACGTTGCGACACACCAAACTTGTCTCTCGTATGCATTAGATCGTCACCGTTGGAGTCTTGTTTGTAGCCCCACAACACTGTTACATTTTTATAAACAATATTTTCTGCCTCCTAGGTCAGAAGACACCATATGGTTTGATGCATTCGAACATTTTCTCATCATGCAACAAGGTGCTCGTTCTAGCTTCGGTTATTTAGGGATTCTTCCCTATTTGATGTATATTTGATTTTCAAATTAAGCTATATTGTAATCACAAACACAGTTTTGATTATTAATTGAAGAATTTATCATACTATCGAAAGCTTGTTGGACTCTATGGTTTATGCTTTAGATTGATGTATGCTTGCATTGTTTAGTTGTACATGGATCTTAAGAAGTAATCGGGATATAATAGCTAGCAACTTGATCTCAATGAACATTGTTCTATTCACGAATGTCTAATTAAGCAAATAAAAATTAGATATTCAACCTAACTGGCCCTAGAACTTAGTGCGATTAATATTAAATTTGGTTTTGCATGTTTTTCATTGATTCAATTTACATTGGTTAAGTTGATTAGGACAAATTTATTGGGGTTTTCAACCAAATTGGTGTCAAGTATAACGATTAAAATTGGTTTAATGATAGGGACGCATGATCAAATATTTTAATAGGGTGGCTAATACGTTTTGACCTAAGCTAGACTCTTTTGAATATTAAATTTGTTCCAATTTACCTTCTTCACGCTTTACACTAATTGCACCTGAAACCAATCTCAACTTCCATCGATTATCTTAGCTTGGAACTATTTACTTGAGAAATTATTCGTGTTTCATGTGTTCGACCTGGACTTGTTACTAAGACTAGGTCATAGTGGTTAGTGTGTTATTCGATAGTAAATTATTTGATGTAGATTTAGGCGATGAAATATGATCGATCAATAAGTTACTTTTGAATAAGTCAAACTCATAAAAACTATCATTTTTTTAGCTTTCATCTGCTCAATCCATGAAAACATTCTCTCTCTATCTTCTGTTTTTTTTTTTTTTATAAGATGCGGAATAATTGAATATGTAACCTTAAAATTGATAAATACAAATTTCATGTCAATCTATCTAAGTTCGTTTTAGTCTTAATGAATAATGTTAACACGTGAAATCATGGTAATTGAAAGTGTAGGTTAAAGTTCTAAATAAGGGTAGAAAGCAGAGAGATAAAAGCATATCAAAATGATTTGTGTACCTATTAACTAAGACCTAAAGTCTAAACTTTGAACTCTTGAAATTTTAATACATATAGTAAAAAGCATATGTACTATAAAAAGTCGTGATGAAAAGATGTTTATATTCATCATATAGTTATTAAAAATAAAGTAAAATAAGAGTTATAGAACGTGGTGTGTGTGTACCTGGAAATGACTTAAAGCATCCAAATATATAAGATGTTGTTTGGCTTTTGGCTTTGGAAGGTACAATAATATCTCACCACAAAACTACATATATATGTGGATGTGACACAAAATCAAACCCCCTACTCACATCTAAATATATTTCTGTCCAATCATATATATAGAAATAATGTAAATTATATTAATAAAATCCTTCACTTTCAAAACCAAAAAAATAAAAATGAGAGTGACAATGCTTGTCACAAAGTAACACAAACAAACATTAACCCTAAAAATTCTAATTTTGCTTTTATACTAATACTTATATTTGCAACTTTTTTTTATATTTTACTGAAGAATGGAATTTGATTTCATTATTTTTATACTTCAATATTTTACTATAACTATACCATAGATTAAAAACAAAATAAATATGCACGGATCAATTATAACATATAACATGAACTTTCATGTTGTACTAAATAAACTTCTTTTTTTAAGAAAAAAAACTATCCATTATAATATTTATTAAGATTTATGTATACTTATTTTGTTAAGAGTGGAGATTCTAAGTTGATATGACTTTAAAAATACTCCCACAGCCTAAGAAGTTTTTTTTTTAAGTATAAAGTTAATCATGACATTAATAACTTTTTTTAGAAAATTGTCAAAAAAAAAAAGTAATATTAACAAAATATTTATACTTCTCGCAAAATTGTGTGCAGGGTGTAAATATTATGTTTTATTTTATTTTTTATTATTAAAGAAAAAAAAAAACCTTTCATTAAGTTTTGACTGAAATGTATGGTAGAATTGATAACTTTCCCTAAAATAAAAAAAAAACACTTAATAATTATTATTAATATAAATTATTAGAAAAAACAAATTTCAGTATTATTTTTAGAGGAATTTTAAAAATAGCAAATTTTACACAATATTTACAACATAGAGCAAATTTTATCATTGATAAAAATTGATATGCTTTGGTGATAGAAGACAATCATTGATATAATCTAAAATTTTGTTATAGTCTGTAAATATTTTAATTTATTTTGCTAATTTTAAAAATATTTCTTATTTTTATGTTATATCTGATATTAAATACTATTATAAATATATAGACATCCATTAGTATGCTTGGTGTCCATAGCAGCATATCACTCCTTAATCATCGAACACCTTTGACATGTGTCGGTCACAATATCGTATTAGAGAGAAATCTATTAAACAAAAACAATAACCAATATGCTTAGGTTTTGTTGCTCCTAAAATTTCTACAAAACTTTAAATAAGTATTTGACAATGAAGATGAACAAGAAGCACTAAACAGAAACTGTAATGAAAGACTTCCATTAAAAATTGAAAACAAAAACAAAAACAAAAGAAAATCAATGGTAGTGTATAGGATCAATCTTTCATCCTTGCATGTAAAACAAAGCAAAAAAAGCAATCAACAAATCCTAATAAACTGTGGGAAAAAGAAAAGAAAAGAAAAAAAAAGCCATAGATGTCTCTGCAAAAAACAGTAGCATGCATATTTATAAGTACAGAAATATTTTTTTGTTTCCAAGTGAAGAAAGGTTGAATAGATAAGGGCAGAAAAGAGATGAGAAGAAAAGAAAAATAGGGCATAGAGAAAAGGGGTCAGAGAGGGTCATTTGGACTCTCTGTTTCCACTCAACTTTCATCAGCTTTTTCTTTACCTCATCCCTTAACTCTTCTTCTTTTTTTTTTTCCCTTAAAGAAGATTATTTTATTTTCTTCCCTCAAATTATTATTAATTGGACTCAAAACACATCCCATTCTTAATTTAATGATTAAATTTTAATCTATATACTTGATTAAATTATAAAAAACATCCCTATACTTTTTAGTTTGTATAACAAATGTCCTTAAATTTTCAAATTTGTTAAAAAATACTCAGGTTAATTTTAGATGGTAATAATTAAATTTTTATTTAAAATTTTTTCTTGAATTATTGAAAAGTTTTATAAATATCCGTTGCTATTAAGGTATTTATGAAACTTTAAATTTGTATGACGAGATCTACAATTTTTTATTACAAATTTAGTATTTAATTTAATTTAGAGTGTAAACGTAAACTTTTAATTTATGTATATTAGGTCTTAAACTTTCAATTTTATTTTTACTAAATTCTTGTAGTTTTAGTTTTTATTAAGTTAGTCATTAGCTATTCAATATTTAATGTCATCTTTTAGTTGACTTAATAAAAAAATGTTTTTTATTTAAATCCATCTAAGGTTTGTCAAATGTCCTAAAATTTTCTTATATAACATTTTTTTTTAAAGTTAAACACTTAAGAATATATTCCAAACACACTCTTATTTGTTTGGTTATATTTGAAAGTTGAAACAAATGTTGTTTTAACGTCTAAATTTTAATTTTATGGACATATTTGATTACGTGTATATTTAAATTAACTTTTTACATATTTAAAAAAGTATTTAAATGTAAAAAGATGTTTATAGACACTCGGAAAATCAAACGAAACGTATTCTATATTTTATTAAATTTATACAGAACAGTCAATGGAAAAGAATTTCTTTTCTTTCTAAAATAGCTTTTTTTTTTTTTTTTTATCAATATTCTCACTTTTTTTGAATGAATAAATAAATAATAGTAAGTTTCCTTTAGAAGTTATAAATAAATAAATAATAAAGTTTCCTTTAGACTTTAGAGTGTATTGCTTTTTAATAAATAGAATATATATACATATATACACGCAGAATCTTATTAGGTTTAAGTTTAGAACAATAATATTATGTTCTCAAAAGGAAAAAAGAAAAAGAATGTTACAACTGTGTGCATTTAAAGTGACAATATCCTTATTTTATATTCACAAATATATATATATATATAAGACTATAGATACTTTGAATAATTTAATAAAAATACGTAATCAAAGCTATATTCATTGATTTATTTTTTTTTACCGAAATTGGGTTTTTTAAATTTCATCATAATTATTGTCTCTGAGTTAAAAATATATTATAAAACTTTTATCTCACATGTTTGACTTTCTATAAATATTTGGTTTAAATTGAAATTGACGTAACGGATGAATCAATATTAAAAAAGTAGAATAAATTATATTTTTTTAAAAAGTGGGATAATATAATTTCTTTAATAATCCCAAAAAAATTTAAAAATAAACAAATTACATTGTCAAAAAATATAACATAAACTTCCATAAAACTATTTACAATGTGTCACTAAGTAATATATATGTTAATTTATTTATAAAAAAAAACATAAAATGTTTGTTTACCATTTTAAATCTAATTTTTTGGATTTTTTGTTTTTATAATTCTTCCTAAATTATTAATCAAAAATCAATATTTTATTTATTTTTTCATAGTAATTTCTATAAAATTTGAACCTTGATATTTTCGATATTTTTTAATTATTTTTATTTAAATTTAAAATCAATATTTTATTGATTGTGTGAGCTAGATATCCAATTTAAAATTTAATTTAAACAAAAAAATTTCATTTCTTTCAAATTGATGAAATTTATCTCTTATTTAAAAATTTGTTTTGATTTAATTTTTTTAAAAAAATAAAAAAATATTAAAACTATTTATAAAATATAGCAAAATTTGTTTAACTTTTTACTATATTTTATAAGTAGTTACATTTTTTCTATTTATATCAAATTTTCTTTTATTTATTTGTTTTATTTGTATGATTTGAATAGTAGGACATTTTCAAATAAATATAGCATATAAATGTAGCAAAATTTTAGACTTTTATAAATAACAGATATCAAATAGACTTCAACTAGTATCTACATAATAAAATCTAAAATTTTATTATATTTTATAAATATTTTCCGTTTTTTTCAATTACATTGATTCATCTGTATTAATCTTCTTAATTTCAAACTTCAAATTAATCGGAATATCAATATTCTGTAATTAACATCATGATATAATCCTCCTACATTAAAAGAAAAAGAACACAATTTTTCACCCACAAAATCTTGTTTTATTTATTTACTTGAAATTAAACTATTTGATTATCCTTTTAGTTTTATTAATTTTTTGTAGTAAAAGAAAATTCCTTTTAATTTAGATTTAAATGATGCAATAATCTTCTAATTTCAAACTTAATTAATCTAAAGTATTATTTTTCTGTATTTAAATTTTGTTTAGACATGAAACCCTAAAAACTTGTTTGCAACATTTCATGCTTATCTTTAAACTTTGTCTTAAACAAATATTTTTTCTTTTTATTTGATTGAATTGGTTAACTCCTCAACTCCTTTAGTTTGATTAGAAAATTCACAGTTAATTTGTTATTTCAGTCTAAGTGTATATCTAACATCCAAATTAAATGTACATAATTAATCAAATTTAATTTCACACCACATTATTAAAAAAATCATAGAGAAAGAAAAAAAAAACTATGAGAAAGGAAAGTAAACATGGGTGGAGGATTGAGATTCACTTTCAATAAGAAAGCTCATAAACATTTAATAATCAATTAATTTACTTTAAAAATAAATGATTTTTTTAAAAAAATAGTAGATTTTACAAAAACATTTATAACCTATAACAAATTCTATCACTCATAGTCAGTGATATGCTATAGTGATAAAAGACTATCAGTGATATAATCCAAAATTTTACTATAGCTTGTAAATATTTTAATTTATTTTACTATTTTTAAAAATACCCTAAAATAAATTCTAGAACAAATAAAATATCTTATCGATTAGTTAGAGTTGGAATTGGAGGGAGAGAGAAAAAGAACATGAGAAATAAATAGAGAGAGATAAAGGTAAATAGTGAAAAAGAGATCATTTGACCAAATATTCAAATTTTGTAGAAAAACTAATTACAATAAAATTTATGTTTTAGTGATTTTGTTATATGGAAAGTAAATAATTTGTCAATTTTTTTCAATTTTTGAAAAATTCCTAAAAAACATGAAAAAAAAAGAAAAAAAAATGAAAGTTTGCAAAAATAGCAAAAATTTTATGTTAATAGAGTTCATGTCACTTACATTTTTAACATTGTAAAAATAACAAATTTAAAAGCAAATTTTCATCATATTACTATTTGGTTACAGTCATATTTGTCAAATTTTCAATATGAAAAAAAAATGTTATGAACTGTTTTTTTCTAAATATTTTTGTCATGTAATGCGATATTCCAGATAGAAAAAAAAAGATAAATAGACAAAAAAAAAAAAATTGAAGTGCTAGTAATTAATTTATAGAGAAATTTTGATTCAAAGCTGGAAAATAAATCAAAATTCAAATTGTTTTCCTTTAATAAAAAAAAAATATATTGGAATACCACTCACATCAATTAAATCTTCAAAATATTTTATGCTAAAAAAATTAGGGAAAGTTTTGTTTTGTTTTCTTTTTGTGTGTGATGCTAACAAAATAATTAAGATAAAGAGAAATTTTTAAAAATAGCAAATTTTACGAGAGAAATTTTTAAAAACAGTAAATTTTACAAAATATTTACAACCTATAGCAAATTCTATCACTGATAGTCATTGATATGCTATTGTGATAGAAGACTATCATTCATATAATCCAAAATTTTGCTATAGTTTGTAAATATTTTAATTTATTTTGTTATTTTTAAAAATGTCTCATTTTACAAAATATTTACAACCTATAACAAATTCTATCACTGATGGTTATTATATGCTATAGTGATAGAATAATCCAAAATTTTATTATTTGCTATTTTTAAAAATGTCCCTAAGATAAAACAATTTGTTTAATTATTTTAAATGTGTGAACGTACTTAACATATTAAATATAACGATGCATTAAAATAGGTAAAAGTAGAAATCAAATGTTTCTCCTCATACCAATTTTAGATAATAAAAATACAGATTATCTCTACATCAAATTTGTAAAAGATCATCTAATTTGTAACCTATACAATGTTTAGATGGAATGATTTGAAACTCTAACCTCTTAGTTGAAAATATGTATGTGTTTTGAATTATACTTTTCTTTTTAATGTAGATATTAGTGTTAAGTACGTAAATTTGCTTTTACATGTGATAGAATAAGTATATATCAGTTTGTTAGACAACTAATATTATGTTTTATGATTTTTAGACTTACCAAATTTAATGAATATACATTTTTTAGATAGACTAGGTTCTATTTTCAAAAACTAACTTTGAATTAGATTGACAGGTCAAATGAGAATGAAGTTGGTTAGCTCGATGTTTCTGTTAAAGAGTTGTGTATCTCAACTCAAAGAAGAAGAAGCGAAGCGGAAAAGAGAGAGAAGAGACAACTTAACAGCTGGATTCTATTTTCAAAAACTAACTTTCAATTTTGTGTTCAAACCATGCAAATTTCAAAATTATTTTTTTATATTTTTATTTATTTAGATTTTGAATTTGAAAATTTAAAATGTAAAAAAAAAAAAAGAATACTTTTTAGCTTTAGTTAATTTTTCTTTATTGACAGAATGCATCTATTAAAGAAATGCAATGCATTCACCTTAATAGCAAACAATGTTGTTAGACACTATTAGTGACTAATGTTTAGTTTAAATTTAATTTTAGAGCATAAATTGTATACGTTTTTACCCATATTGTAGTGTTAGTTTTAGCCAATGATTAAAATATTGGTTTTCATATGGAGACTTCAATTTTACTAATATATATTGGTTGGTATACGATAAGATATTGATATCGACAAATATTTTTATAAGTGAAAATTTGTTTTTACTAATAATTTAATTATTTTTGTTCATAACTCAAATAATGTTATTAATATTTCTATTCGTGTATTTGACTTAATATAATACACTTTCTTTTTGCTAAAATAAGTCTACCTCTATTAACATATTACTTCTATAATCAACAAATGTGTTTCCTATACTTCACATATAGTCAAAAAAGAATTAAACCCTAAACCCAAATCTTCAATTCCTTATTTAACTTTTCGTTTAGTTTATGGGACTGACACATTTTCCAAGTTAAATGAGAGATTTCCAACCCCCCCCCCCCCACAAAAAAAAAAAAATTAAAATGGTTTTTTCAATAATTCATAATTAACTTTAATAACACTAAACTTGTATTTAAAAGTGTAGAATTAAATATTAAGTTGATTTTGTAGGATTAAAGATGTGTTTTGATATTTTAGAATAATTATAAATATAGCAAAATGATCCATTTTAAAATTACTCTAAAATATATTCTAAATTGAAAATTGAAACGCATGCACGCATGTAGAGATAAAAGTGACAAAAGTTGGATGAATGTTTGATTCCTCTAGAAAAAGTTTGGTCATATTTAACCTATCTACTCCAATTCCCCAAGTTATAGATTGGTCACGTTTCAACATTTTATATCCAATTCAACTTCCATAAAAATTATGAGTTTAAAACTTATTTTAGTCCTTAAACTTTTAAAAAGTACTAAAATGACAAAGTATTTTATTAGCTCTTCGATAAAATGACAAAGTATCTTTTTTTTTTTTTACGACTAGACTACCAAATAAGTTGTCTAAAGCTAAAAAGAAGAATTTAAAAGACATTTTAGTTCAAAATTTTGGTTGATTGATCTTTTAATTAGCACGTTGGTTCTTGACATTTTACTTCACCTTCATCTTCCTAAATACATCTAGAGCCCAGTCATAAAAAAATACAAAGCTAACTCATATTTATGTTAAAGAGTTAATGTAATTTTAATAGTAGTGAAAATAAATTAATCTAACTCTTTAAGTAACTCTCTTAACATTTTACCAACAATTTGAGTTCCATCGATATAATCACGACACCTCTTTTTTTAAAATCATTTTACCAAAATTCATGGTTTTCAGTCAAACGAAACTATCATTTTGTCCCTTTAAATCATTTCATATTCTTCTAACTTTTGTCTATTCTCTAGTAGAATAGCCCTACTATGATTTGAACATGGAAAATCCTTCTTCAGGGGCTAATTAAAAATTGTATAGATACTCTTTTGCTATCCAATAAGTCTTATAACAAACACTTTTAAGGGAATCACTTATGCACACCCCAATAAAGAGTACACACATCTTACATTTTTTCAATATCCTTGGGTAGTACTAAATTTCATCTCCTATAAAACAAAATGTTTTCAAACTTCTCCACATGGAATAAATGTCATCTATAAATCTTATCCAATCTCATGTACCTACGTTATATAGGTACATACGTACGTAGACTATATATATATATATATATATATATATATATATATATATATATTATCAACTCGATGTGACTTTATATAAACGACTAAGATTATAATATTTTTAATTTTTATAAGGTGGATAATATCAACCATGTTGCCGAGATATGACATCCAATTCTATTTATTTACTATATACTACTTAAAGTACTTAATCACGTTTTTTTTATATGTTTTGGTAAACCTTGGGGCTTGAGTTTTCATACACTGCATCAGGGTTAAATAATTTTAAGGACAATCTACTGGATCTTGTGACATGAATTTCAATAACAATGCAATATATTCTCCTTAATAAATATTTGTGGTTGTATTTGAAATTTTATGCTTGTGTCTCATCGAAGAATTAACCCAACTCAAGTAAGATATATATATATATATATAATTTTCTCATGGCTCAAACCTAACTTCTGCTGGTTTCCACATAAACAACTTTATGAAAAATCAGTAACATGAAAATTTAGATGAAAATATTAATAAATAGTAAATGTTCAAAGATTTAAATTTTGATATCAAATAAATATGTATAAATATTATGAAAATATAAATAGTAAATATCGATAAGAAAAAACTAGACGTATTTGAATATTTTAAAATCACTTTTTAAAAACAAAAAATTTAGATTAATAAATTGTTTTTATTTATTTTCTTCTTAACTGTTAATGTATTTAAATCATTAGCAATGAAAATCTTCATCTCTTACGTATATGGAAAAACCCTCTTGAAAATAAAATTTGTTTTACATTGTGATTATTCAATTCCTTTAAACTAAAAGATAAAGCTACCTTTACAAATTAATCAAAAATTGAAAGTTTTTTGACCATCAAATCAAATTCTTTAATGTGACACATTCTTCTCATCTCTCGTTTACCCACAAAACCCTAATCCTCAAAACATTGAATAATCTCTCTCAACTTAACTAAGACATTCCCATCTTTTTTTTTTTACCTTTATTTTTTTACCAAAGCACACGTGTCAAAGGCTAGAAATTTTGATGGTAATATCAAGCTTCGTCCCCCACACACGAAACAAAAATGGAAAAAGGAAAATAAAAACCCTAATGAGCAGTGGAAAAAAAAAACCCTTTGATGTCACTGCCGAAGAAAAAAAAAAGTACATAATTTTTTTTTTAAGTTTCCAAGTGAAAGAAATAAGTTTGAACAGAGCAGAAGAAAAAGAAAATAAAACAAATATTTTGAGATAGAAAAAATGGGGTTATTTATTTTTTGGTTTCTCTGTCTCACTCACCTTTTATCAGCTTTTTCTTTCCCTCTCTCTTGCCTTTTCTTTTTAATTTTCCTCCCACAAATTATTATTGATTAGACCCCCAAATAAAATCCTTTCTTTCCTATTTATATCACATGTTCATTAATTTCACTAATTATGTCACCTAAGTGCGTGAGTTCCTTAGTGTAATACTTAAAACCATTAGAGACAACGTTTCAAATTCACTGTTATAGTAAAAAAAAAAATGAATGTCAAACATAATTGAAACTTGAAACTAGTGTCGTGATGTGCTCAAATTAAATGGTGCTTAATTTTTTTATTTTTTTTTTGTTGTAGAACACTTGTACTCCATTTCGTACCTCATATTTGTCCAAAATTCTAAAAAAGTAACATTCAAAAATACTTTTGAAACAATTTTATATAGGTCTAGAGGTAATTTTACAATTTAAAAATATATGAGTATCTTTATATATAAATACACAATGCCAAGTTAGTTTTTCATAACTTAACATGTGTGTTAATCCATGAATGTTGCCTTTACAGAAGTTTCAATTCCATTTGATTCTTTATTTAAAAATAAGAAGCATTTTAGAAAATAATAAAATATTAAAACTATTTAAAAAATATTATAAATCCTATCACATTTCTATAGTTTATTTAAAGTTTTTGTTATATTTTTTTAAATAGTTTCAATGTTGTGCCCAACCATGCTTCTAAAAATAAA
The DNA here is from genome assembly GCA_025688845.1 of Cucumis hystrix. Classification (NCBI taxonomy): domain Eukaryota; kingdom Viridiplantae; phylum Streptophyta; class Magnoliopsida; order Cucurbitales; family Cucurbitaceae; genus Cucumis; species Cucumis hystrix. The sequence continues at coordinate 3,273,521 of CM046883.1, read as the reverse complement.
CAAATTTTACCATTGTTATTATTATTCAATATAAGATACGCATGTAATTTGATACACACCATTTTGTTAATTAATTTGAACAGTTTATGATAACTAGAACCTACTTGAACTTGATGTGTACTAAAAGTTTAGGAATGGAATTAGGTTTTTCCTAAAAGACCAGGTACTAAAGAAAAAAAAATCACCATAACATATGAGACTTTTTTTTTAATTATTAGTTCATGATAAGAAAACTATTTCAAATGATAAATTTTTTAAAAATATTATATATATAACAAAATATCATAATCTATTTAGGATAAATCAATATAGACTATTATCTGTGCTCATGATACAAATAGAAGTCAATCTTGGATTAACATGGTCCATCGTAAATAGATTGTTTTATTTTATAAATATTTTATTACATTTTGTTATATTATATTATATTTTGTTATATTTAAAAATATTTTTGTATTATAGTTGTTTATTCCTTAACAGCTTTTAACTGCCTGTAAATTCACTCTTCTTAGGGTTAATTCACACTTCCTAGGGTTAAATATCTTTCTTGTGTGTTATCTTAATTGATTTTCAAAATTTGTTAGTATTTATTGCAATTGTTTTTTTTTTTTTTTTTACATTTTTAACATAACAAAATAAACTAAAATATTTATAAAATATAGCAAAATTTTAGAATCTATCAATATCAGTGTCTATCGATGATATTGATAGAAGTTTATCCGTACCTATTATTGATAGAGTCTACAGTTTTGTTATGTTTTATAAATAGTTTCAACTTTTGTTTTTCTATTCATAACAATCTCATTTTTTCCCAAATACTTAACTTTAAGACCTATTTAGTTCCGTTTTTCTTAAAGTGCATAAAGATTAGATTGTTCTAAACAAAAGTAGTAGGATCAAAACGTTCCAAGAGTCAAACAATACGAATTTTTAACCCTTTTTTTATTATTATCTTTGCTGATCAATATTCTTATACTTTTTCTTTTAATCAAGTTTCCTTTAGACTTTAGAGGATTGCTTTTTGTAAATAGAATATATGCAAAATCTTATTAGGTTTTGGTTTAGATAGCAAATATTACAATTGTGTGCTTTCAAAATGGCCACAATGTCTTATTCTTATCTTATGTTCATTTCAAGTACAGCTGATATTGGAAGTACTTTATATATGCATATTATCTTTGAATTGTAATTAACACTCAAAAAAAAAAAAACTTTCATTAATAAGTCGGTAGGTTATCTTCAAGATTTAAGAAGATTTTATTAAATCATACAAATTAAATTTTAAACATAAATCAAAATAACGTTCTAATTTCAAATCATAAAAACTAAATTTAAGGTACAAATTGATGTTATTAAGGTGTCATAATATGAATATAATTTGATATTTTTTGAGCGAATGTTTATTTAGTAACATTTTTAGTTTTAAAAATTGAATAATTATTATTTCGTAAGATTATATAATCTGTAGCACAAATTACAATTTTAATCCTATAGTTTGAGGAAGTTAAAATTGAACTCTCATATATTATAATTAGAATTTAGTTAGATTAAAATCTAATTTTTATAATTCATACCTTGGGTTTAGTTCTTGTATATCATTTGATAAAAGCTTCATAGATAGAAGAAACTATGTAAAACGATTTAACAAACCATACAAATTGTATCCGAACCAATATAGATGATACAAACTAAATTCTAAATTTTAAAATTAGATGAAGTAAACTTTTGAACTTTGCTTTATAATATATACATTACATAAGACATATATTAATATTTTTTTAAAAAATTGAATTGCATATATAACCTACCATATTACATTTTAAAATATAAAAAATATTTTATATGTATTTAATATAATTTTGCTAAACATGTATCCATTAAACTAATGTATGTGAAAACATAAGACAACCTCAAATGAACCTTTGGGTAGACGTGAATTGATAAATAAATATATGTCAAATGATGTGATTTATTGCTTATGTAACAAGTATAAAATATTCATGAATTTATTAAATTAAGTAACTTTCACGAGCTTCAATGATGCTGATAAAGTTTTATTGGAAACTTGTTAACCATGCACTGTTTCGTCTAAACTCTCTCTCACATGATAAAATCTAACTTTATTTCTTTCAAAACTTTCATCTCACAAGTCACATTGTGACGTAATTAATATATATTTTTTAAATATGGTGTGAATTATATTTATAGTTAGTCTTTAACGAATATTATATTATATATAATATAGTTTCTTAAATTAGAAATTTAATGAATGGTACTCAAAAGTGAACATATAAAAGGGCCAATAGTTTTATAATTAAAATACCCTCATACAGTCCCTAAGTGGGTATTTGTAGCCTTGTAGAAAAATAAGATAATTAACTCATTAGTTCTAATATATAATGTATAGGTATGAAACACCACTTAG
>CM046883.1:3056372-3271086 GCA_025688845.1 Cucumis hystrix | reverse complement strand
ACGAAAAGACAGTGATAAACAATATCCTCTTGTAGAAAAATGACTTTATAATTATGAATGTACATATTGATATTTATGTTTTTTGTTTTACAATATTTAACTTTTTAAAATTTAGGATAGTATTACTCATAAAACTTTGAATAATGCATGCCTAGTAATTCTAATTACGACCACTGTTTTGTGTTATTTAACTTTTTATATTCTAAAGTTCGTTTCTTTTTTCATTATTAATATTCTAATTAATTTAAAGTTATGTAGTTATTTTTAATAATTGAATAAAATAATTTAATTACTGTTTAATATTATTCATTATCCTTATTTTAAGTGATTAAAATTATTTATTAATAAAACACTGTTTCAAATAACAAAAAATTTAAGGGACATTTTAAAAAATAACAAAATATTGAAACTATTTACAAAATATAGAAAAATTCATTAAACTCCCCCATTCCATCTAAACAGTTTCATTTTTTTATCCATAACAATTCACCTAAATTTGACCTATAGCTGCAATAAAAAAAATAACGAAGCAACATAAAGGCTTAGAGAATGTGCAACAAAACATCTCAACTAATTTCACATCCCTATAACTTTCTCATCGTATATATACACACACAAACATATCCAAAAAATACCTTTTAGTTAGCTCATATGTTTATAAACAAGATTTACAATCCAAACAACTTCACAAAATTACCAACAATACACAATTGACAATCAGGTAATGTTATACCTTAGTCATAACTATTTAAAGAGAACTAAGTAATAGTAACAAGAAACACATGCTAATTCCAAAGATCAAACACGGAGTATGCTGATAGTTGTAACTCAACCCTCAAACTTTTAATTCTAAAATTTGAGTTTTCTAACTTATAGATCAGTTAAAATATTATACCCTCAAACTCACAATTATAATTATAAAACGTATACCTCAAATGATTAAATTCAAACCCTGAAACGTAAAAACCATAAGTTTGAGGTTTAATTTTAATACTTGTATAAATTTGAAGATTCAATTTTTTACGATGAAAAATCTGAAAATGCAATTTTTGTTTGAGAAAATCTCACACTAATCTCGCAACAATAAAATTAAAAACACAAAAATTTTAGTAAAAAGAATTTCGGAGGAAAACCACCAACCACACAAATTTTTCCATGTGAAAGTTTATTGCGATCACATAGAATAACTACCTCTCCATATTCTACTTACAACACTCTTGAGCTAAAATTGTTTATGATTTATGATTATTAGAAACCAAAGACGCGAGTATTTTAGGTGTGTTTCAACCTATCACTTTGTCTTCAAGCTTTTAGGTACTGTGAGACAGTTATATTTCTAATATTTTAACGATGACTACCACCATAATTGAATAGTGATTTTTGTAAGGGCATCTTGCATGTCTAGTCAAATAAGTTTTAAAAATCAAATTTATAGCAAATCATTCTTTACTTTTGCAAAAATGCAAAAACATAAGCTTAATTCACGTGATGCACTTGATACACTAAATACATTTGATATACATTTGACAAATTTGATACACCTAATTTACATTTGATACACACACAGTTGATAACTCGATATAGTATTGATACATACTTTGATACACTTGATAGTTGATATCATTATAATAGACAACTCAATATAATTGATATGCACTTGATATACACATTTGTTAAACCAAATATTTAGATTCATAATAAAATATTTTAATTTTTTTTTAAAGAAATAAGAAAAGATAAATATAAAAATCTAAACCACAAAAATATATTATTACCTAAACTAAAATAATGAATTGCCAAAAAAACACAAACCATCATAATCGAAGGATAATAACCAAAGACAATAATTTACTGCTTTCTTCAAATGTCCCATAAAAAAGTGTCTACATTTTTTTCCCCTAAACTTTTTAAGATCAACTTATTTATAAAAATGTCATACTGATTTATTTACGGAAATGCCATCAAACATATTTACTTAATTTAATGGTCATTGATTTAAAACTTTTTAATATTGTGTTATTTTCAATATTTATGCATATAAATATGATTGCTTTGATTTTCTTGATTTTTTGTCATATCTGAACAGAAAAATGTGAGAGAAACTTGTAAATTACTAATCTCAAATGGTGTCAGTAAAATTTTCCATTTCTTTAACCTACCTAAGTAAATGAGAAAAAATAAAAAGAAGAAATAATTAAAAGGTGAGAGAGTTGAAGAGAGTGTAAGGCAGAAGGGGTGTCTCCTCCAATAGCACCAAAAAGACCTTTATTCCCATCAATCCCACCACACACACACTCTTCTGATTATCCATTTTGATCCCTTCAACCCCTCCAACTCCTTTCTTATTACCACATTAACCCATCAACATAATTTTACACTTTCCCCCAACAAAAGAAAAAAAAAAAACTCCCCCATTCTTCTTCTTCTTCTTTCTTCTTCAAAAATCCCAGTCAGTCAGAGAAAACACCCCCAAAAACCCTAAACTCTCACTCTCTTGGTCCAATGAACGAGGTTCCCTTCCATTGGGAAGGTAAACCCCAAAATCCAAAACAAAAAAAAAAAAAACAATAATTTATAGCCTTCTTTCTCTTTCCATTTGACATCCAAAAAAAAAAAGTACAAAGAAGACTGTTTTTGTTAAGCTTAAATAGCGGGAGAAAAAGAAGAAAGATCAGAGATGGAAGGAGGTGGATCCAGTGGTAGCAGCTGTTCTTTCATGGCTACTTGTAACAGCACGACCAACAACAACAATTCTAATAACACTTCCTTGATGATGATGATGATCAATAAAACTAATAATAATCCTCAAACATTTGACAACAAGATGTTCTTGCCTTTGTCTTGGTCTTCTTCTACTTCCAACAATAGCAATAATAATAATGTTCAAACTCAAACTCCTCTTTCTGCCTTTCTTCCTCAACCTCATACAAATAATAGTAATGATCATGTTGTTCCTCCTACTTCTACTTCCAAAGCTAAAATTATGGCTCATCCTCTCTTCCCTCGCCTCCTCACTGCTTATGTCAACTGTCAAAAGGTTCATCCTTCTTATCTTCATGAATCAGTTTAAGCTTTAATTTTAAGTTTCATTTTTAATTATCTTCTTCTTTTTATATGGTTGATTCAAATACAAGTGTGAAAATTTAATGATAATTTTGGGTTGGTACGTTTTCTTCTTCTTCTTTTTGATAACCCTATTTGTTGATATCAGACCTTCTTTTAATTTCCTTAAAAATACGATACTCGTATTTTAAGATAGACGAGTAAAGAAAGTTAATTTGTAAGTAAGTTCTTGTTTTTTTTTTTAATATATATCTTTTAATTAACCTATATGTTTCTATTTCTTCTTGGTTATTATTTATTATGTCTTCTTTTAATTTTCCGATCGATATGAAGAAATTTAAGAAGATGAGTAAACAAAATAAATTTGTTGGCAAGATTTTTTTTAAAAAAAATTATATCTTCTAACCTATTTGTTGCTATTTCTTCTTGCTTAATATTTGTTAGGGATATTCTTTTAATTTCCCATGATTTAAAATCTAGTAAAGAAATTAAATTTGTTGGTAAGGTTCTTTTTTTTCCCTTCTAACCCATTTTTTGTTATTTCTTCTTGATTACTATTTATTAGGTCTTCTTTTAATTTTTCATAATTTAAAATCAGTAATATATATATTATCGTGACTGTTGTGTTTTTGTTATGAACATGATTTCATGTGAGTGTGGGTGAAAATGTTGTTGGTTTAGGTGGGTGCGCCGCCTGAAGTCGTAGCGAGGCTAGAGCAGGCATGCGCGGTGGCGACGGGAAGCTGTAGGGCGGCGGGGCATGGGAATGATCCAGCGTTGGATCAGTTCATGGAGGCTTATTGTGAGATGTTGACTAAATATGAACAGGAGTTGACCAAACCTTTTAAAGAAGCAATGCTATTCTTCTCAAGAATTGAGTCTCAGCTCAAAGCCCAAGCAGTTTCTTCTGATGGTCACTCTCTTTCTCTCTATTATTATTCTTAAAATGTCATTTCATTTTAATTTTTTTAATGTTGCTATATTATATGATACGATATATTGTCATTTTGCTTTCGTATTAGGTTATTATGATTTTTTAGCATCTGCGCAATACTATAGCTAATGGTTTTGCTCTGATGTACTGTCCTTTTTATTCATATTTAGATCTTAATTGCCCATCAAATCAAACTTCCGAAATCTCAGTACTGGTTAAATAAGTTTGAGTCAAGAAAGAGACTGGAGACGGTTTTCTAAGTGTTTAAATTAATTTTGTCAAATTAAAACCACGTTTCATGATTCAAAATTAATTTAATATTTAATTTTATACTTTTTAAGCGAAAACATGATTTAAAATTATTTTGAAAGTAGTAAATTTGATTTTTAATTCAACTCACTAACATGAAAGATAAGGTCTTTTCCTTCTTTTGCAACCTTTTATAATGTTGTGCCTTAGTTAAGTGCACAATTTGTTTTGTTTTGAAGGTTGATGAAAAGGCTTATATGAAAGCCAACCTTCTATATTAATGCTTTTATTTGTTTGTATCATGTGATCATTAGGGTAGTGTAATACCTTTAGATTTTCTCCCTACATGTCTATGTCTATGTATGATCAAGCCTCTTGCACGTTTGATTTTAGTTCTCTTTACTTTAGAAATTACCATAAATATATTTGGAAGAATGGTTAGATATGTAGGATCCAAGCTGCTTAGGACTGTTTTGTGTCTCTTTACTTTGACAAAGATATCGTTAGGTATGTTTGCGAGTGGTTTTGTAACGGTTTACAACACTTTTATCATATCAGTATGAAAAAATAATTTGAAGTGTATTTAAATTCATTCATAAACATGCACTGCACAATTATGTTAGCTATATACCATAGAAAAATGTTTCTCTAATCATGTGTCTTAGGATTTGAAAACAGTTTTTTACCAATATAAATGTGGGGATTTTGATCTCCCATTTCAAAAGAAATTTCTAAATCAATCTATGGTTTAGTCTCATAATGAACCTGTTAGCTTTTGAAATTTTTTTGTGATGGTTTTCATTTTTCTTATGGACACTTATTTGAATTTGATATATCATAACATAATTTTTAGAAACAAAAGTGAAAGCTTGGTTTGAATTTTGAAAACCTACCTAAAAAATGGATAACTTAAAAAAAAAAAATGTAGCGATAAGGTGGAATTGATGTGGTTACTAGCAGCTTAACTTTTAGGAATCAATAACTAAGGTGTAGTTTAATAATGATTTTGTTAGAACTTTTTTTAATTTTTAAAACTTAGTCTTGTTTCCTCCATATTTTCTTATGCAGTTTCTAAAGAAATATTAATATTCTAAGTCAATCTCTTTAAACAAAATTTAAGTTCTTTGAAGCTACTTATGGACAGAAGTAATTGTTTGTCAGCATAAACTTCTAAAACCAAATAGTTGTTAAATGAAACAGCTTTTGTTTAATTTTATAGGTTTGAATATATTTTTTACTTTGTCTATGCAATTATATTTTAATTGAAAACAATAAACGTATTTAATAGGTACTTACTGCCTGTAATTTACAGATTTGTTGTGGGATGTTTTTGAAGAATTTGAAACTAATTGATATAAGATGGATTTTTCATTTGAATTTGTTTAGGATGTTTATGTTATAGATATCTGTGATGAATTGAAACGATATATTATATTATTAGAAAGACTATGTTTAAAGAAATCATTTATAATGTGACTACCTTCAAACATTAGCCATATATTATGGAGAAAAATGAAATTAGACATGGAATATATTTGATGAACTTTTGACCTGTTTCTTGTTTGTTATCTACTAATTTCACCATTGAAAGTTCAAATCCTGACTCATTATATGCTGTCTTTAGCTTGGTTTCAACCTTTATAAAGGGAAAGCAAGAATATAATTTCTCTTTTAAATGATTATTCATTTTGAATTTAAATTCACTCACTTGAAGAAAGTTTGAACTTATGATGTGGCCCTGTTTTTATTTGGTTTATTAATATTATATTTAGTAATCAAATCAATTAATTTTTTCTACAGCATTAATAGGAAGAAAACTAATGAAGTACTTAGGAAAATTTGACTAAAGTGCTTTATTCAGGTAAGCTAATTTACTGATTTTGTCATGTTAAGACATTAATTGTCAAAACCTTATTACTGGATGAGTAAACTTAACCTACCACTACTACTATTATTATTGCTGCTACTTCTACTATATTGAACAAATAAGAGTAGGTAGAGGGAAGATATACATGTATGTTAATTGAGCTATGCTCGTTTTAGTTTTTAACTTCTTTATCACTTCATCTTGAAAAACAAGACCACTTGAAGATACACTCTTTAATCTCTAGCCTCTACTTCTAGGATAAGCTAACAAATATTTCAATTTCTTGCTAGTTTCTAGAAAAAGGGTTGTGGGGGAGAGATGTCAAAGTTTGGTTCGTGAGGATAAAGCCAAGTTACTTAAGAATATAATTTTTGGTACAAAAGATAATATTCATGACTCTTTTCTCTATATGTCGGAGGTTTCATCTCTCACTCATGTAGTTTGATGTACTAGAAAAACCGTTGTTCATATCAAAATTTGTTGGAGGGGTTCTATTTTTTAATGTATTTTAATGATATTTCTTCTCCAAACCATAAGTATTTAGGTGTTGAAAGGATGTGAATTGCTGTGTTTGAAACAATGGATGTTTGTCTTAGGTTTTGAGTTGGTTGGGCAAAACGAGTGCTCGAAGGATATTGAGGTTGATATGAATGAAAACTACATCGACCCTCAAGCTGAAGTGAAGGAACTCAAAGGCCAACTTCTACGCAAATACAGTGGATATCTTGGCAGCCTAAAACAAGAGTTTTTGAAGAAGAAGAAAAACGGAAAGTTACCAAAAGAAGCTCGACAACAATTGCTCGACTGGTGGAGCCGACACTACAAATGGCCTTATCCCTCGGTATATATCTCATTCACATAACGACTAGATGCATAATCGTTAGAAACAAATTTTGGATGAGTTTAGTATATTTATGGTTGTAAATTAACGGGGTAGGTAAAATGTGATCGAGTGCAGGAATCGCAAAAGGTGGCATTGGCAGAGTCGACGGGGCTAGACTTGAAGCAGATCAATAATTGGTTTATTAACCAAAGGAAGAGGCATTGGAAGCCAACAGAAGATATGCAATTTGTGGTGATGGATACTGGTCATCCACATTACTATTTGGACAATGTCATATGCAATCCTTTCTCGATGGATTGTTCCTCCTCTCATTTCTGACTCACATATGTAACCATTTTAATGTTGCTTTGTTTATGTTAAATGTTATGTCCCATTTTGTTTTAGATTAATTTTACATTTTCAACTTATGAAACACTCTTTTTCTTATTTCTTCTTCTTAATCCTTAGAGTACCCTTCCTTCAATTTGTATTATTGTATGTGTTTTTAGTACTGATTTAACCAATGACTGCTGCTTTATTGCTTGCCTGATCTTTTGCCATTTTTAACCATTGCTTGATTTTTCAAGTTTTATTTTGGTAGTACAGTTGGAAAATGAAAATTTAGCTAGAATTTAATTTTGAGTCTCCAGTTGATAAAATTTGCGTAAATAGTTATTACCAAAGAGGCTTCTGTTTAGATGGGAGAGTATTATCACACCATAGAATCACTATTTATGAGTTCCTATCAAGGAAAAAATTCCAACTTTTAAAAATATATTAGCTAAATTCTTTTGTTTTTTTTTTCCAAACTAGAAGCCCAAATGTGCCATTCAACGTTTCATTTAATTTTGAAAATGCTCACATTTTGCCTAAAGGGATTGTTAAGAACTGCTTAAGATCTAGTATTCATATATCTAAACAATTTTTTTTCAAGATTCTTTAGTTTTTGGTTTGGCTATTTTGGTAATTTAATTATTTTTTTAAAAGATTTTTTTGGTACACAGCAATCGTTTATATTTGAAATTTGGGTAGTCAAATTTTAATTTTTTTTTCAATTTTTTTTCTATCTAAACTCAACAATTTTTTTTAAAGATTATATACTATAGGATCGTTTACATTAAGCTATAATGGTTGGATGGTTTAGATTTGGGTATCCGATATCCGAGCTATTTTTTTCGATCTTATATTTTTTGCACGCGATGTTAAACAACCAAATTACAATTTTGAATTTTTTTTTAAAAAACATAGGTATTTTATATTTGCCACACAGTCCTCAACCAAATAATAGTTTGAAAACAAATAAAAGAAAAATGATCGAAGAATAAAAAAAAGACTATGGAAAGAAAAAAAGTGTGCAGAGGAGATAGAGAAAGTATAAGCTTGGAATATTTTTTAAAAATAGTCAATTTAATGGATTTTTTCATTTTGTTACATACATCGTAAATATTTTATCAATTTGTTATATTTATAAAAATTAATCTTATAAAAAATGCTCATAAACTTTGTGATTTGTGTTAAAAATGCTCCTAAACTTTCAAAAATTTCAAAGTTGCCCTTTAACTTTTGAAAAAGGTTTTCAAATTTATTTACTATCTAGTTTTTAGATGAAACCGTTAAAGTTTTGTTTAAAAAATACACTATTAAAAAGTTTCATAAATATCTTTAAACTTGAATAAAAAGAAATCAAAATTACTCTTACTAATCTAATTTTTACACCAAATTCCTTAGCAACCTAAAATAAAAACTAAAACTTAAAGTTAAAACTATAGTTTAAAATTTTCGTCAATATGTTGATGTTTTTATCAGGATTTTTACATTTCCATGAGTTCGATATCGATAGAAATAGTGAATCAATATTTTCGTCACATCTTCAAAACTTCCACGAATCACAAGAAATAAACATAAAAAGACACTAATATAAATAATATATAGACAAGTTTAGAAATTTGAAGATACAAAATATTTATTTAATAATTTAAATTTATATATTTATTTTTTTTTATAATTTTTCCAAAAATATTCATTGAGATCAAAATTTCTCTACAATTAAGACTTTGATATATACAACAACCACCGATATTTTAAACCTTGAATAAAACATAGAATTCCACATAATCTCACAATGATAGATCTATCCGACTATATATGTTAATAGTTAAATATATTTTTTATTTGACAATTAACTATATGTTAATCACATCAATAACTATAGAGATTAGTTGTATTCGTTGTCTATTACTATATGTTAATATACTTAATAAAATTTAAGCTGGTTTAAATTTAAAATTTAGGTTTTTATTTTGATTTGTGAGAAAATTGGAGTGAAATTTGAATCAATGTGCTTTAAAATAACCCCTTGAATATGATAAGTTAAAATCATGGGAAATTATAAAAATATAATATTTGATAAAATACTTACCGTTGATAAAAAAATGAAGCATAATAATTTTTTTTTGTTTTGTTTGATGAAATATAAATAGTTTATCAATTTTTAAAAAACTTCATAAATCAATTAAATTAATTTAACATAAGAGTACAATGTTTTAAACATAATTACTACCAATAGTTCTATCAAATCTAGAATAGCTCAACTATATTTTTAATATATATATAATTTTTTTTTTTGTTTGCTATCTATGAAAATTCTCCTAATTTCTTCTTGAATTTGTATATATTTATTTATTAAATAAACTTTTAGGGTTCGCATAGCAGATTATGTTAAAAGGAATCTAAACTAAAGTTTAAATCTATATAAATTTATTAATTTAAAAACACACGAGGCCATCTAAATTTTGTTTCCCTCAAAAGTCCACACCTAGTTTGTAATTAAACATGGAAACACTCAAGTCATTGATGAAATATTCTAAGTTGAACTATAGGTGTGTATTTGTCATGTGAATATTTAATCTAATGTTAAAGTTTGATTTCTATGATTTATAATAATTAGAAATTAATTATTATTGTTGAAAGAGATTTTATTGAATTAAAGTTTACTTTTAAAAACTTATGATAGCAAATTTGAAACAAAACCCGTTTTTGTTGAAATGTGAAATCGATTTTGAAAATTGGTGTTTAGTTTCGGGGTGTTTTCCAATTAGTGACCTCCAAAAAGTATGCGAAGGTTGATTTCTATACTTTCTTTCCTTTTCCTCCTACTTGCTTACACCAATTGCATCTTCTTTTTTTCTTGAAAGGGACACAAAAAAAATGGGAAAAAAGAATTAGACTTTAGTTTGGAGTTTTTTATAGCTTTTAAAATAATGGGATGTAATTGTATTTTTTTTAGAAATTTATTTAAAATAGCAAAACTGATAAAAAAAACGTATACAAATACAACAAAATTTCAAAATATATCAATAATATATATCGATAGACACTAATAAACTTCTATCGTGTCTGTCTATCAATGTCATTGATTGATAGACTCTGAAAATTTGTTATATTTGAAAACAACGATGAAAAAAAAGTTGAAAAAGTAAGTAAATTAGAAATATTTTCAAGCATCGGGGAAATTAGTATAGGTCTATAGGAGCGAGCCCCCTCAACTTTATATAATATATATAATAAAAATTATTTAACTTTTAATACTAGTTGATAGCTTAGTCCCCTTCCTAACCCAGATTTGAATCTTATTTATTCAACTTCATTCATTTTATTATTTTTTTTTTATAAAACTTCAACATTTTTTTGCTGAAGCTTGTTATTCTTGAAGATCTGCTTCAAAATTACATCATTGATGTGCGTTAAGATAATATGTTTGTTGAGTTAACAAGTATTTGTGATCTTTCTAAAAAAAATGGTAATAACAGCTAAAGATAAAGTCTACCATTAGTCTATGGTTGCTTACCTTAACATTGATCTTACCAGTTACAATAGCTATCGTACAGAGAACATTTTCTGCTATAATCATTATAAAGACTCGGTTGTGCAATGGAATGAAAAATCAATAGATGAATGATTGTCTTGTAACATATATTGAGAGCGATTTATTTGATAAGATAGATATAACAAAGTTATTATGTATCGATATCAAAATATGAAATCTAATAGAGGACAATTGTGATATCTGAAAGTCAATATATTTATTAATTTTTAAAACCACTCACTTACAAATTATTTTTACTAAACTATAAAGCCTTTTGTGAATAAATTTTCTGGATTCGCCACGTTCTCAAGCCTACTTTTAATTACTCAAATAAATTTAATATTTAATTTTATACTTTTTAATATTCAAAACCAAATAAAATATGTTTTAGAGATATTTTTAAAGGTATTTTTTCAAAAATAGAAAAAAAAAATTATTTATACTCCAGTGAAAAAGAAATACTTAATCACAAAATTTATTACACTTGATTTTTCTATTTTTATCAAATTTTCTATTTTTAACAATTACTCTTTTTAAAAATAACAAAGTAATTTTAACAATTTTAAAATCACTCCTAAACATATCTTAACAATTAAAACATACCAACTATATAAGTCTTGCAAGTTTCTTTTTATTAATTTGGATTTTTAAATAATTATTTAGAATGTCATATCATATATCATTATAATGTTTGCTCTAGATTATTTGTTAAGAACTTGATTATAAGAGAAATAAATTTATTTTTCTAAGATATGATATTAATTATTTTATATAAAAAAAGTGACATTATTGAACTATAATCATTTTGAAAATTTATGATAAAGAATCTGGTTATGGAAAGAATACACTAAATACATAAAATAAATGTTAAAATGATCATAGCATAGTGTTTTTACAAAAGTGAGAATGAGAGTGTGTTTAAAAAAGTGATTTTAAAATATTTGTGCACATTCAAAGTATTCAGCTTTTAACACTCTAACAAACAAATCCCATACACACTAAACTTTTTAAATGGTTCAAAACATCCATAATTTGGTATCTAATAGGTTGTTGAAATTTTAATTTTGATTTTAAAAATTTAAAAATTAATTGATATATAAAAAATTATTGTAAACGACAAAATTGTTAAAAATATTTACAAAATATGGATAGACTGCTATTAGTATCTATCAATTATATCATCCGTTTATCAAAGTCTATCAGTAAAATATATAAAATTTTGCTGTATTTTGTAAATATTTTAGTTTATTTATATCAAATTTTGCTATTAGTTTATTTGATATTATATCTATATATATATTTGAAATTTTTATTAATGATTTATTTTGTTATTTGGTGTCAAGTATATTTGAAAAGTTAAGAAAAATCCTAATTTCATAAACTATATTTTAGATTTTGAAGGTTTTGTTTCGTATTGTTTTTATGTTTTTTTTATATGAAATGAAATGCAATGCAATGCATGTAATTTTTAAAACATTAAATAAATACAAATTTCAAATCAAACAATAAAACTAGTAGTTAATTAAACTTAAATATACACTAAGTTTGTAATTATTTTAAGCCAAACTGTTTTGTTGTCCTCAACTTAATTTTGCTCTTAATTGTTTTTCATTTTTCGTAACAACACACTTCCTTTGTTACATTTTTTTAATAACTTTTTCAATATATTTTAAATAATATAATATTATAAAATCGTAAACATTTGGTTAGATTAAAGTTAGGTTAGAACCATTAAGAAGTGTTTGTTTTGAAACTATCAAATAGACATGAAATTCAAACATAAAAACGAAAATGCATGTTAACCTTGTATTTTACTTCGTTTCATTTCTATATGTTATTTCATTTTCCCTTTTTCTCTGTTCTAATTTTCACTTCTCCATTTCTCTCCATCTGTCTTCTTCTTCGTCACAACCACACATTGTCAAAATTAAACATAGCTAAGTTAAACGTTCCTCATCTCTACTCTTTTTTAATTTCTTACACATTTACACCCCAAATAGCTCCAACAAAAGCCTTATTTTCATTTGGTGAAAATGAAATCAAGGTACAAAAAAAAGAGAGAGCATCATGAGAAAGGAAGGACAACTGAGAGCAGTGGTTGTTAGCAGCGTGTATGGGTGGTTGTGACAGTTTAATGGAGAAGAAAAGGAAGAAGTAAAAAATAGGAAACACTATTTGTGGAGGGACTTATTCTAGTCAAAATCTGAAACACCTACTCGTTGGAGTTTGCTATTTGTGGTAGGAATGGACATTCCCTTGCATTTTCGGTTTTTATATTTTAATATTAATTTTTAAGTATTAAATTATAATATATAATAAATAATGCTTTACTTTTACTAAATTCTTTCAAAACCATTATTATTATTTTTATGAAATAGTTTTTATTTCAAATATAAATAATTTTTCCCAAATCATTTCCTAAAAAGAATATAATTTTTAAAAAAGAAAAAAAAATCTATTTTAAATAAAACTCTACCTTATTTTCTAGTCCTCATTTGTTATCTAACAAATATTTAGAAAAAAAAATGCAACAAAGTCGATAATCCGAACTTCTACTCTCTTAACAATATTTCAGGAAAAATGTATTATTATTATTTTTTATACAATTTTTAAATTCACATATTTACATTACAAAAAATCATTTAGAAATTGTCGATATTTTTTTATTGCTACAAATGTAGTGAATGTTATTGGAAGAGCATTAGTGAAACATCTAGACATTTTTTTTTACATTTTTTAGTGTGTTTATTATATAGTGATCGGCATCCCCTTATATAAAATTTCTTTATCCGATACTAATTTGTGGTAGTGATTGAGTTACAATGACAACGACTAAAGAAGGGGTGAGGAAGGAAAATATGGGAGAGCGAAGAGAAGCGACAGATTCAATTGCCACACAAGCCTAAAAATATTATTTAATTAAGTAATTTCCATGTAAGCAAGTATAATTAGCAAAATTTAACCACTACATCATTTTTTCGTTAATCAATTGACCAGAGGAACCATTTAAAATTATTTCTTAAACCTCACGAATTAAACTGTTTGCTTTGAAACTTCGGAAACCAAATAAACATAAACTCAAAACGGTGTATTGTACCCTAAATTAAAATTCTAAAACTTTATTAGGTGTAAATATCACAAGTTCTTATTTTTGTTTATATACATTCCTAATCCTTTTAATTAAAATTAGTGGATAAATATATATCTTTTAAAGTATTGAAACTACGCCAATTGCATAACAAAAATGTATAACACAATAAGTATATGTGAATATATTCTTCAATTTGTTAATGTGGGTAAATTACAAAAATTACATATAAAATATAGTGATAATAGTGATTAAACTCTCAAACTTTCAATTAAAATTAACTGAAATATAACTAATATGTTCTTATTGCTATCATTAACTAAAGTGTATTGTAACTAATAATACACTTGAATGATTTTCAGTCTATGAGTAGATGCTTCAACTAAGAATATTTTATTGTAATAATTGATTATCTATATCTCCAAGTTAACATTTACATGATGGTTTTTCTACTCGAAGATAATTATTATTTAATGAATTTCTATAGAGTTTATAATTTCATACACTTTTGTTACTCAATTAGCATAGTCTCAATATATTTTACTTAGAATGACTAATAACATATTAAAAAAATAGAACTTCTGGTATTATAATAAATGCAGGGGTATTATAATAAATGCAGGGGTAAAGAGTTGAATCTGTGACCTCTTGTTCATAGGTACATACAAGTGTCAATTGAGCTAAGCTCATGTTGGCATATTTTGTAATATTTGTGAGTATAAGTTGACAATTTTGCTATATAAAAAAAAGAAAATTTGTTAAAAATAGAACATTTAACAAAGTACTTTTGTTTCATAGCGAAAAATCATGTGTAATAAATTTTGTCTTTTAGTAGTTTTGTTCTACAGAGTGTAAATAATTTGTCAATTTTTTTAACCCTAAAAAACAATCTTCTTTATTTATATACAATAATTTATGTGAAATTGTCTGATAAAATATTTATAACATATAGCAAAATTTTCAGATTTGATCAATAATAGACATTGATAGCCATTGATATGCTTCTATCAATTAGTGACATTGATAGCTAGTAATAGAAGTCTATCAATGACTATCATTGATAAAATCTAAAATTTTACTATAACTGGTAAATATTTTAATTTATTTTGCTATTTTAAAATTTTTTCCATAATTTATTAGTTTACAAATAAAATGTTTAAATAGGTAATAGTCTTTTATTACTAAAAATATGAAAAGAAATTGTACGATATAATAGGATAAATAATTATAAAAAAAAATGTGATGTTATAAAGTTTAAGACAAATGAATTGAATGAGAAATAATATTTCAAATCAAATTTTAACAGCATATAATTATTAAAATCTATTGTATTATAGTTATTAATTTTGCAACGAGATTTATGTGTATTTGATAATGTTAATCCTTTATAATTATTTTTTTATATTTTTAATGAATTCTATATGTTTTTTTATTTTTTTATATCATTAAATTTTATTTAAACTAAAAAATAAATAAGAATTTTAGAAAAAATAACATAAGAAACAAGAAATGATTAACAAACCAAATTTTTGTTTATGTTTTTTTTAAGAAACCGAAAATTGTAATCGTTATCAAACAGTCTTGTCAAACAAAAAGTGAGAAACAGAAAACAAAAAACAGGAAATGAAATCATTATCTAACATACCCTAAATTTCAACGTGAAAGAAATTAATTAATACCAATTATTATTGAGTTAAACTAACTAAACTTTAGCCTTATGGACTAAGTAATACTTCCAACTTTTAAAAGATGTATATATAGACTTGTTGGAACCCCTTGAAGGAATAACTCGTTGAGAAGATGTAACGTCTAAACTGAACGCATAAACAACCCGTTTGCTAACTTGCCTGGTATATCGGTATCTCGTCTGAACAGAATGCCTTCTTTAGTCAACTCGCCTACCGGTCAAGTCGCCTGGTCAAAACACGTACTACAAAACAGAAATAAGTTAAGAAATGAATGTTGAGGCTGATCAGATCTTGCTTTCTTTAAGACGTTTCTCGTTTTTGCTCCTTTGTGCAAACATATTTATATAGCCTCGTCGTTCCTAGGATAAAACCATTGTGTTCTTTAATTAGGATTGCACTAAAACTGATTGGAATACCAACACTCAAATAGACACTTTTGATTGCTTGAAAAACTCACAGAAAGATAGTTTGAAATAATTTTTTTTCTTGTTTTTCTCATCTCTCAAAATGATGAAGAAAAAGTGTTTATATAGCTGTTGAATAGGAAATTTTAAGACTAATCACAAATTGTCACATCAGTACTAAATTAATGATGAAAAATGCAAATAATTGAATTTGAGACTAATTAAAAAATTGATATGTGTTCCAAATTAAAATTAAAAACATAAATTGCTCAATTCTGATAATGCCACATGTTTTCATAGTAATTGTTGGATCAAGTAAATTTATTTGGTTCAATTAAATATTATTTATTTGGGTTAAGTTTAATTGAGCCTAAAAATAAGTTTAATTGAGCCCAAATGCTAAACATGACCCACACCCATATGGTTGAGCACATGGGTCTAGTCCATGGGCCAACTAGGCTTAAACCCATAAAACCCACCAGCGAAACCTATAAATAGAGGAGTTCTTCTCATTTGTAAAGGTTGGAAATTTTTTACTCTAGAAGGTCTAGAGAGAATTCTCTTAAGAGTTAGAAGACTCCCTAACTTCTGAAGTCGACCATCATCAAAGATTGAAGCTCATTTGAAGATACAAGCGTTCTTCCAAGACTCCAACATCAAGAACATCACGTGCTCCGCTTCCTCAAATTAAGCGTAGACATTCAACCAACTTCAAGAATATCACGTGCTCCACTTTCCCAAATCAAGCGCAGGCATTCAACAAACTTCAAGAATATCACGTGATCCGCTTCCTCCAAATCAAGCATAAGCAGCAAATCGAGAGAGAATCAGATGATCAAATTCTAGAGATCGAGCCACATCGCATCAAATCAATAAAAATACAACATTAACACTAGTTCAACTCCACAAATCAAATTTCTCGAAAATCTCGTGTGAACAATAGCAAAGGAGACTCAAAGAGACGTTTGTAATTAAATAGGAAAATTTAATTATGTAAATGTTTGTAATTAATGGAGGATAACGTTGGAAATTAAATACAAAATGGAATTAAAATGTTTGACTCTTTTATAACGCTAAACAGTCATACAGATTTTGTATTAAAAAGACAACGATAATATCAGTATTATATCTCATCTTGCCTAAGATGGCGGCATGTATGTGGAGATCTTAGCAAATCACTTAGCTATCTCATTTAGAATGACCACAGTTTACATGTGGAGATAAGTAAATCTAATTTCCTAACCATCTCGCTACAGATGATAACATACAACTTATTTGCTTATCTCTATTTTTTCTAAACTCATGCGGATGAGTATTTTGTAATAAAGAAGTTCTCAAAAATTTTCATCAAGAGGACTTGTCTTAACAATATTTAATATTAGCCCAAATGACATCAACATGCATGTAGCAATGATGACTTGAATACTTTTATTGTACATTGTCCTAAAATAAATCTTTCTCCACTACTTATTAATTTCTTTTCTATGAAACATCTTTTCTTTTCACACTGTATTATTTTGTTGTGTGGAATATTAAATTGGCTTTTTCTATAAAATAATTGACTTGAGAACCCCATTTTGCACATTCCCTATTCTTTTAAGTAAAATAATGTGGTAGTTAGTGGTCAAGTGATGATTAAAAAAATACCAATAATCACAATATAAAAAGAAATTGATTTAATTTATAATACTAATGTGATTCTTTAACTTCTACACTTCAATCTTCATTGGTGGGTTTATTTTTTTGAGGTCATTCAAGTGATGTTTTCACTAAATTTTAGTGGTCAAATTATACTTTTTTTCTAATTGTATAAATCTTTATTTTATTCAATTATTATTGATTTATAGATTCAGTTTTAACTATCATTATCTTTGTTAATCCAAAGATGTTAGGTAAACAATAATAACAATTATTTAATTAGTTTTCTAAAATTTATTTTAAACAAAAAAACTAAAAAGATGTATATATTTACAAATATTCCAAAATATCACCGTTTATCTACAATTAATCGTAGTAGACCATGATCGACTACTTATATGTGTTCATGAATGGCATGATAGAAATAAATAGCAGCGTATCGCAATTGATCACAAATAAACCGTGATTATCTTTGGTTCATTTTGCTATATTTGATAATAAATTTAACTTTGTAGGATAAAATACGACTTTGGATTCATATACTTTAAAGTTTGTCTAATTTTAATTTGTAATAAATCTAAAATTTAGTTCTTGTTGCAAATGTGTTGTTGGTTAATTTTTTAAACAAAATCTTTGTTGTCTATAAATATTTTTACTATAAACTCTTTTTTATTTTCTTTACCATGAAAATGATTGTTTGGAGGGATTGAATCAAGCACAATAACTCTAAATGTCACAATATAAACTAATTTATAGAGATTTGCAATTCAAATTTTGTAAAAAAAAAATAAAAAAAAAATCAATTAAATAAATAGAATAATAATAGTAGTCGTCAAAGAAAGGAGAGTAATTAAGACCGTGGAGACCTAGACCGAGTAAGCAAGTTTGAAAAGCCCTTTTAGAAGAAATAAATAATAGTAAAAGTTAGGACCCAAGCCGTGTGGACTTACGTATTCTTCTTCCCCATTTCCTAATTCCTAACTGAAATATAAAATTCAAAATAAATCTACTCCCCTATAAAATCACTACATTTCTACTCAAATTCCCACATCTTCTCTTCTCAATTCCTAATTCCCAATTCCAAAACCCCAAATCCGCCATGGCAACAAAACTCCAAACCTTCTTCATTGCTGCTTTGTTTCTCTTATCTTTTTCCCTTTCCTCCTCAGCGCAAACTTGCAGAAACTACAATGGTTTCGCCAACAATGAAGTCTTTGCAGCTTGTGTAGATCATCCAGTTCTCAACTCTTTCCTCCATTGGACTTACAATCCTTCAAACTCCACTCTCAAAATCGCCTTTAGACGCCCTTCCACCGCTCCCAATCAATGGATTGCTTGGGCCATTAACAAGCAAGGCCTCGCCATGTTTGGTTCTCAAGCTCTCATCGCTTACCGAAATTCCTCTGGTCTTCCCCATGTTTACACTTCAAGTATTGAACGACCTTTTCCAACTATGCAACAGAGCAGCTTGAGCTTTGAAGTTCCTCAACTTTCCGCCACTTATACCAACGATGAAATGACCATTTTTGCAACTATTAATCTTCCCGCTGGTTTAACCACCATCAATCAGGTGTGGCAAGAAGGTCCCATGAGTCAAGGCTCTCCAGCTTCCCATAACATTGCCGGGGACAATCGACGGTCACTTGGTACTCTGGATTTGCTTACTGGGTCTAGCACCGTGGCAGTGGATTCTGTTCTTAAGAGAAGAAACGTAAGTCTCAAGTCTGTTTTTTTTTAATCTGGGTCTGTTTTATTTTCTCCATTTGTGACACCTTTTTGAGGATTTAGTTAATTTGTGGGTTTTGATTTTCAGATTCATGGAGTTTTGAATGCGGTGAGTTGGGGGACTTTAATGCCAATGGGAGCCATTTTCGCTCGATATTTGAAGGTCTTTAAGGCTGCAGATCCTGCTTGGTTTTACCTTCATGTCGCCTGCCAGACCTCCGCCTACGCTGTCGGTGTCGCCGGCTGGGCTACCGGTATCAAACTCGGCGGCGAGTCGGCTGCAGTTCAATACACTACTCATCGCAACATTGGGATTGCTCTGTTTGCCCTTGGAACTCTTCAGGTAATTTAAATTAAACCATACAAAAGAATCCCTTTGAAATCTATTTGAGTCGTTATCACAACTTAACGGTTTTGGACTTGTTTTTTTTCTTTCTTCAAAACAGGTTTTTGCTTTGCTTTTGAGGCCAAACAAGGATCACAAGTACAGAATTTATTGGAATATTTACCATCACTCCATAGGATACAGTGTGATTATTATGAGTATCATCAATGTGTTCGAAGGTTTAAAAATCTTGAGTCCTGAAAATAAATGGAGAAGAGCTTACACTGGAGTCATCATCTTCTTGGGAGCTGTGGCCTTTGTTCTTGAACTTATTACATGGTTCATTGTGATCAAGAGAAGAAGATCCAATTCCAATAAGTTCCCACATAACATTAATTCTAATGCCAAAGTAGAAAACAGAGTCTAGTCCCTTTCTTTCTTGTCCATCTTAAGTTCCATTAGTTCTTCTCAAGAGGTTTTGGGTTTTGTTTGATTTTCATGTAAGATTTCTTAGTGTTTGTTTGTTTGTATTTTTTTTTTATATACTTATTTTTGTAAAGATAAAGAGCTGTTTCTTTTTTCTCATTCATGATTATATTGTGGAATTTTTTTTCCCCATTGTATCAATAAACAAATTGTCTTTACTTATAAGAGTTATTTTGGTCTCAACCTTCCACAAAAGTCTACATTGGATTCAAAGTTTTGGTATAATTATGGATACTCAACCAATTTTATCAACTTGGTTAAAAATTTTATCGTTAGAGGTTGGATTTTCCAACCTCACGTGTTTGTTAAAAAAATTTATACATATTATTCTTAAATATTTTGAATATGTAGGATAAAAAGTCGAACTATTTAACCTTTTATATAGTAAAATTTGCATAATTTAATACATGGTTTTGTATAATTTGGATTTTGCACGAAAATAAACTTTTAGGGTTTAGTGATTTCTCTACCAAAAACTTACCTAACATATAAACCGATATTTTTGTCAACTCAATTATAACCTAGTAGATAGAGTTATTGATTAGCATCCTAGAAATCAATAGTGCAATCATGTACCATGAATTGATGAACTATACAAATAAACACTTATCAAATCTGGAGGTTAACGTTATCCTTTTTTAAATATTAAACATAAATGTAATTAGAAAATCTTTATTTTCGAGCATGTAACACTTCGGGTCTCTTAATTTAGTTTATATTTGGCTCAAGAGTGACATTTTAGATATTTGAAAAATAGTGCTAAATGAACTAAACCTTAGTTAACTATCCTAGAGGACAAATAGTTAATAGAACAAAAAAAAATTGATTTAACTTTTGAAGACCTCTCCGGATGAAGATTATATATTAACACTGTTGAGCCAAAGTTTACTTTGACCATATTCTCATAATTGCTAATAAATAAACATAACTTAATGTAGTATAAATATGCAGTATTGACTATATATTTTGTAGACTATAAATGTTTATATATATAATTGCAAGAAAATTATAGTAAAGGATAAAACTGTCTAAAATATTTACAAAATATAACAATATTTCATATTCTATGAATGATAAATATTAACCGACACTAATAGACTCCTATTAATGTCTATCAACACTAATAAAAATCTATCTATATTTATCATTTATAGAATATGAAATTTTGTTCTATTTTGTAAATATTTTAGTTGTTATATTTGAAAATTCTCATAAGGCTAATTATTAAGGATAATTATAATAGGTAGCAATTTTAGAATAATAATTAAGTTTTAGCAACAACTTTTTAAAAAATTACAAATATAGTAAAGTCTATCAATGATAGACTTCTATCGTTTATACAACCCTATAGACCAATATTTTTAACATGGTCTATGGTCTATGGTCTATTAGTCATGATTTTGACATATTTTTGTTATATTTGTATTTTTTAAAATGTTGTTATATATGTTAATATTTTAAATATAATTGCTATATTTACAATTATTCCATTAATCAAAAGATATAACGAAATTTGAAAGTAATTGCAAATTTAGCAATTTTCTTTCAATCTTTCCTTCATTTTTTTTTTAATTTCCCATTAAACCTTTACAATTATGTATTCTTGCTATGCTATTGGTTTTCTTTCTTCTCATTTTTTTTCCGTCTCCATCACCCACCTCCCTTTGTAATGAATGTTCATTTCAATTAATGAAAATTTGAGGCTTTTGACCATAAAATTCTTTGATTAATTCATCGTTAAATTCTGGAATGACATAATCTGAGGCTATTAGTGATAGAAGTTGATCAATGATATACTTCTATCACCAATAACAAAATTTATAAGTAATTGAAGTTTATTATTAATAGACTTCTATTTAATGATTAAAACATTAGCGATAAGATAAAAGATAAATAAAAAAAAAAACGTGAGTAGCTCTAACATGTTTTTAATGATAAGCTTATATAAACAATAGAAGTTTATCAATGATAAAATTTATCACTTATGATTATTAGTGATAGAATCATTAGTGGACAAACTTTTACCAATTATAGAAACTAAAAGAAAAGAATTGAATCAAGCAAATATGTTTTCACTTATTGGTTATAAAAGCCTATCACGAACAGTGTGCTATCACTAATAAACCAGTAAATATCAATGTTAGAGATCTATTATTGGTATACTATTATATTTCTTTGATAGAATTATATCATTGATATAAAAATACTTATGTGATAGTATATTATTATTATTTGGCTCTTATAATCTTTTGTTAAAATTATAATAATTCTATAGAAATATCAGTGATAGAGACCTATTAGTACTGATAGCGTGGTATCAAAAATAGATTTCTTATACAAGTCTAAAAAAATTTGGTAATTCAGTGCTTTTAGTAACATTTTCTACAATTGAAGGTTAAGTTTGCTAAATTTAAAATTAGTGTTGAAAAATAAGTCTATTAATCATAAATTTATATCACTGATTGAGTAATTACCAATAGAATGTCAATAGAATGTATGGATGATAGATTTAGAAGATGGAGAAGTTTGTGCCTACAACTAATTTTCATGTCTTTAATGAGTTTTTTTTAGTACATTTTCTATGGGTTGAAGGCGAATCTTTCTATATATGTAATTAGTTTTAAACATTGTTATTTTTGCAATATTTATCCTCATTTTGCTATATATATGCAAATAATCCAAAAAATTATTTGCATCTCGTTGGAATTCAAACAAGAGTGTCATTAGAAAACATAAAGACTTGATTTTAAAAAAATTAATTTCTTAAAAAATATTTTATCTTTTTAAGGGGTGTTTGGCTCACCAACATGAGTTGAGTTGGTATAATATACCAACTTATTGTTTGGTCCACTTGCTTTAAATGTGATGGATTTGAGTTGGTATGTTTTACCAACTCACCCCAACTCTCCCTTTTTTCAATGTTTTCAATGCTTCCATTCATTGACCACCGTAAAAAAGCACTTTGGGAACTAGCTCCGACGACCACTTTCACATGCCCAACTTCAAGCTTCGACGACCAATTCCTAGCTCTGACAATTAGTTTGAAAACAACTTCGACAACCAATTCTAGGCCCTGGCAATCACTTTGATGACAACTCTAATGACCAATTCTAGGCTTTGACAGTCACTCTAAGGACAACTCCAATGACCAATTTTGGATTCCAACAATCACTCTTATTACAAACTTTGGTGACCAACTCTGACAACCAATTTTCAGGCTCCAACAATCACTTTGATGATAACTCTGGCGACCACCTTCTCGTAGCCAATTCCAATGATCAACTCCTAACGTCGGCATCCATCTTCGATGGCAATTTCATATGGCAGAGATCTCTTTGGTTTCCCATTTTATTTAATTATATTCTTGTAGAAAAATGTGGTTGGCTAATTGTTGTTTTTTTTTTCTTAAAAAAAATTGTTGTTCTTGATCTTTACTTAAAATTTAAAAGAAGAAAAACTTTTTAAAAAATTGCCATGCATATTATATTCAAACGAAAGATGGGCAACATTATAAAAAAAATTCGAAACAAAATTACTAATCATAAAAATAGATTATGAAAAGTTAAAAGAAAACATCGGATGCATGTGACATATGAATTCAACCTTGCACCCCAAATATAGACATATGAATTTAGACAAAACAACTTTACACCCCCAAACATAGACATGCAAGTTCTTCAAACATATACACTTCCTAAACATCTAAACAATTCATACATGCTATATCAACTCAACGCCCTAAACAACCTCTAAGAGATAGTATATTTGATTTTCTTTTAGGTGAGACAAACTATTTTTAAACAACAATATTTTTACAAATATTTTAACAATTGTCATGGATAGATTTATCAAGATAGATCAAAACTAGGATTTTAATGAGACTAGAAGCCCATGGACAGAGATAGAATTCTGAGATGACTTACCAAGGCAATAGAAATGTGTTCCATCAATAACCAACTTTAACCTTGACGAGATCAATCAACGTGGATTAAAATAAGACTCAAGAGAGCTTCATGGAAGGTTAACCCATATGATAAAGTCTAAAGGTAGCTTAGAGAACTTTTGAAAGTCCTATTGGAAGGTATCAAAGTGATTGAGTTTGGAGTTGTCCAATTTCTCAATGATGCATAAAGAAACAATTGAATAGTTAAGTGCACTTAAACATTAGTTACAACCTTGAATGGTGGATGGTGGTAATGCATACTCAAAGTAATGACTCAAATAGTTATAGAAATTTAAAATTAGCAATTAGGTGCAAAAACATCAGTTATACAATAATAACTGTAAAACAACCAAAGTCATCCATTGAAGGTATGTCTAAATTCTTCCACTATTTTCTACTACCAAGTTGCTCACAAACTTGAA
This sequence comes from Cucumis hystrix, assembly GCA_025688845.1. Lineage (NCBI taxonomy): Eukaryota > Viridiplantae > Streptophyta > Magnoliopsida > Cucurbitales > Cucurbitaceae > Cucumis > Cucumis hystrix. The sequence continues at coordinate 3,246,566 of CM046883.1, read as the reverse complement.
ATTCACTTTACAACAAGTTTGTGTAACTCGACACCACACCGGTAATTAGTTTCTTTTGTCTTGTAGGGAACTAATTTCCTCAAAAATAAAAATTTATGGCCATCCATTTTTCATTATCAATAAAAGCTAAAATGTTTTTTTTATTACTAAAGCTATATATTTTTTTTAAATAATAAGCTCTAAGTTAAGAAAATTGAGATTTTTGTGTATGAGACCCAATTTTTGAATGTCATTATGCAACTTTGACCTTGATCTCAATTTTCTAAAACGAAAAACAAAGTTGAAAATTTAAGAGCCGTTTGGCCCTAAGATTATAAAGGAGTGGAGTTTACTCACTCCATGTTTGTCACAAGGATTATAACTATTCTACTTTTTTCCCCCTTATTTCTCATCTTCCTCACTCCCTCCTTTCACTCTTTTTCACTATTCTCTACTCTCCCTTACACTATTCCTCATCCTCGTTTCTCCTATATGTCACTATTTCTCACTCCCTCATTTCACTATTATAATCTGCACCCCAAACACATACTATAATAACCACATATTATAATGACTCACTAACTCGTCGTCTTAGTAATTATGTTATCTTACCCTATCCAGCTCAACTCCGTTAGCATCCGTTGTCGTATAAATATTTTGTTAAAAAATAAAAATAAAGATGAAGTAGATGGTAATTAGGATGCATGGATGAGTCATGAAAGTGGAGTGTGATGCATATGCATCTGATGATGATGGATGATCATCTTGTTCATGCCGCATTCCAACAAAATCCCCATTTTCCCATTTTCTCTCTCTTCTCCTTCTCCTTCTCCTTCTCCTTCTTCTCGTCACTCTTCACCTTCTTCCTTTAGGGTTTCTGGGACTTATACACTATCACTCTCACAACTTTCTTAATTTCTCGATTTGCGCCTAATTATCCCAATCCATGATCCCAATCTAACATCTTTTTCAACTCGCATTCTCCTTCAGAGTTTGCTTTGCTTAGTCTCCTTTTTTTCTTTTTCTTTTTCTTCTTCTGTAGCTGCTATAACTCGGATAGTATCATAGATTATTAGCAGGATTAATTCATGGCCAAGACTAAACCTGGGAAGAAAGATCTTGATTCATACACCATCAAAGGCACCAACAAAATTGTTCGACGTATTGTCTCTCTGAGAACAAAGATTCTTTTTGTTCTTCTTCTTCTTCTTCTTTTGTTTTTGGGTTTACATTCCCTTGCCCAAACTCCTTCCCGTTTTTGTTGCTTGTTTGTGTTCAAAGCGACACTTAATTGGTCATTTTCTTCGCAATATGACTTTTTGTCATTCAAAGTTTTGGTTTGCATTTTCTCTAATTGCTTTTGGTTGCTTGTAGTATGTGTCATTGATTTTTGGAATTGGGTTTTTTGTGTTGGTTGTTATTTGCAGCTCGTGACTGTGTGTTAATGCGACCGTCGGACTCTGATAAGCCTCCATACGTTGCTCAAGTTGAAAAAATTGAAGCTGATCATCGGAACAATGTGAAGGTTCGAGTTCGGTGGTATTATCGGCCCGAAGAATCAATTGGAGGTCGGAGGCAGTTTCATGGGGCAAAGGAGCTTTTTCTCTCCGACCATTATGATGTTCAGAGTGCTCACACGATAGAGGGCAAATGCACGGTGCACACTTTTAAAAATTATACCAAACTTGAGAATGTTGGTGCGGAGGATTACTTTTGCAGATTCGAGTACAAGGCTGCCACTGGCGGATTCACACCAGACCGTGTAGCTGTGTGAGTTCTATGATGCACTTTCATTTTTCTATTAAAACAAGCTTAAGTTTTTATTTGTATTCGGACATTTGTGTTTTATCTTTGTTTTGGGGTTTGTTTGAATTGCAGGTACTGTAAATGTGAGATGCCATACAACCCCGATGACCTTATGGTTCAGTGTGAGGGATGCAAAGATTGGTAAGTTCTTTGATTTCTTAATCGCCAGCATGTGCTTACTGCTTTATTTCATCTTCTGCAACTTTTAGGGAGGATAATCTGATGCTTGCTTGTTCTATTATTGTATTTATGTAGCTTTTGTTTGGAGATGGTGTCATCCACCTCCACCTTTTGCAGGATTTTCTATTTGTGTACACTGTTCTTTTATGTACCTAGGCTATTTTTGGGGCAGATGGTTTTTCTTGGAAATTTAATAATAGGCACTCTGTTCATGGTTATTGTTATGACATTATTGGGGTTATGTATCAAAATGTGAACGGCAATTCCGAAATGAAAAGGCTAGTTTCTGATTCTTCAAACTCACATATATGTTATACAGGTTTCATCCATCATGCATGGGAATGACCATTGAAGAAGCGAAGAAGTTGGATCATTTTTTGTGTTCAGATTGTTCCTCCGAAAATGAAGCAAAGAGGTCCTTGAATGCATTTCCAGTATCACCTTCTGCTGAGGCTAAGGTAAGGGATGTTAATTCATCTTTATATATGAGGTATACTGCAAAAATGGCATTATATAGAATCGAATTTAGAGGAGCTGAACAACATTTGGATTTTGTGTCGGAATTACATAGGACATCATATACCTCTTTGTGGTCAGACCATATAAACCTTAAAAATTCTAAATTTGATTCCTTGTAAGTTTGTAACTGTTATTGTATATTTGCAAAATGAAGATTTTGGGAAGAAATGCGACTAAGTGAAATCTAACATACAGACAACTCAATTCTTATGATGTGGAGGGCAGAACCTCGAAAGTCTAGATCTAGTAGGGTAGTTCTTGAAATGCATTCTATGAAACTCTACTGTAAAGCACATTGAATAATATTAGTGGTCTCGGACACAATTTGGTTTAGGTGACTTATAACTTCATTTTCTTATTCCTTCGTCACTAGTTGGTTACTGGTATTGTATTTAGTTCATATGGTTAGGTTGTTATCAATAAAATTTGAGATGATCCAAATCGAAGTTGCTGAATTATGTATACTAGAAGGTGCATTTGAACTCTTTAGTTTGCCTGGGATTACTTGCTAAGGGGAACTCTTTAGTTTGTCTGGGATTACTTGCTAGGACTGCCCCTTATGCAAGTAGTTTACATTTGGTACTAGTGGCGGATTTAGAAATTTTGTTGACAGGAGGTTTTATAACGTAATAAAAATAATCTTAAAAAAAGTAAAAAATGGGACTTGAATCTGGGTCTAGAGGAGTTGGAAGACTACTTTACGACTAGGCCAACAAACAATATCAATATAATGTCAGTTATATATATATATATTAGAAGAATTATAGCAAATAGTACAATTTAGGAAATAAACTAAAAATATAACACAAGTATAAAATATTCGTAAAACTAGCAAATGTTGACCGGTTAACTAGTAAAAGTTTTTAAAATGTCAAGTCTGCAATTCAGTAGCTATCACTGATAATCACTATCAATAATTGCAACGATAGCACATTTCTCAAACTGAAAGCTATCACTGCTAGCATCTATCCGTGATGGCAACTTATAGTAGTTATCAACTGCTATCATATCGCTAATGTTTGCTATCAATAATAGCTTTCAATTTGAGAAAATTGAGAAGAAGCACTCTTGATCGTGGCAAATTGAAAGTTATCACTAATAATAGCTACCAGTGATAACTTTCAACGTGAGAAAATCGGGAAAAAGTGTGCGACAATCATTTCTCAAATTGAATGCCATCAGTGATAACATCTATTAGTGATGACTTTTAATTTGAGAAATTCAAGAAGTGCCCAAAATGGTTGTTGAATGGGGTGTTTTAGTCAAGTTGACCATGTGGGTGATCACTAGTCAGGTTTTTGAAGATCACTTGAGTTCTCAGATAATTGTTAGAATCAAGTACCAAAAGAAAAGATCAGAATGGTAATTAATCATGAAATAGATACAAAAATTACATCTCCCACTCATAACAAATGATTCCGCCATCAATCTCTTTTCTTTCTAATGATCTGAATCACATCTGTTTAGATGCATATGATTGCCCACGTCTTTAAAGTTATCCAGCATGGATTGTCCTTTTAGTCTCCTCAGAGTCAGGTTCTTTCCTAATATTCCTATGGCAATTCAACTCAGAAGGGTGTAACATAGTATTATTGTATAGCTGCTTTTTTGGATAATCCCCTATGTTTGGCTGTAAAAAGGTCAAAGGTGGTGCTACACTAACACAATGAATCTTTATCGTGCTCTCTTGTTTTTATTAATTGTGAAAGGATTTTAATCAATGAAACAGACATAAGGATTATCGTGTTGAATTCTCATGCTAGGTGGAGCCAAAGCGCAGGAAGAGATGATGGGCTGATCAGGATTCATGGAAGTGACAAGGAGGTGCGATTTCCTGGGCCTTTAGTTTCTGTTAATGTTGATGTGGAAATGTACAGTGAAGATAAGATATTGTGCTCGCACAAACCAGAGGTTTTTCTTTCTTAAAAAAACTACAGTGTTCAAAATACATTTACGTGTGCTAAACCTGTGGGGTCAATATTGTGATCTCAGATCTGTGTTTGTAGTCGTGGGTACACGATGAAAAAACTGCAGTTATTTTTTTTAAGCGCGTAACTTAAGAAAACATTTGCACGGAAATAGAAAGACTAGGACAGAAGTGTGGAAATGTTGTAATTTGCTTGGCTTTGGCTTTTTTTAAGATTGTATTGAACTGTTCCGAGCCCCCCCTTTTATTATGACGTTTTTTAGTTTCTCTTTTTCGGGAACAATGATGGGTTGTTTGGAGTGAGCTGGTTTACTGATGGCATCTTTTACGGCCGCATCAACCCAAGAAAGAATGTTAGATTGTTGCTATCTTTCTTATTGCAGGTGGATTTTGTACTGTGGATGCAATGATTGGATCTGGAAGCAGAAGAGTATGGAGGTTGGTTCATCCATGGAAGCTATAATATTAGAGTGCACCAAAGCTTCTTCCTTTTTTATCACAATTTTCCTTTAAATAGACACTCTTCTGCTTACATGAAGCATTTTCTAGGTAAAATGATGCATTGGACAGAATTGATTTTGTTGACTTCCACTTCCAGGCAATTGCAGCCATTATATAGCCATTGAGCTCTGAAATTCCTCACCAACTTCGAAAGCAAACATGGGGGATAAACTTATAGAACTTCCCCATTTTTCTATTTATGATCTCTCATCTCAATTCCTATCATCTAAAGGAATTTGGTGAATGTTTGGGTAAGAATGTGATGAATTTTTCTTTGATCTCTTTCGGCCAATATATATTTACTCATGTGCCTTGTATCTGTGCCCACTTACTCTTTGTATAGATCTTTATTAATAATCTTCAGACAACCCTTCATCCATATATGAATCTAAGAAAAATGGTCGAAACTAACACAAGTATGCACATTTTGGATAATTGTATTGGGTAGCATTTTTTAAAATACTAACAAGTATATAGCAACATTTTTTAAGAATTGCAAATATAATAAAATTTGTTAATGGTACATTTCTATTGGTGATATACTCACACTAATGATATACGATCGATCATTGACATGATTTAACTTTTGTTATATTTACTTTGGAGTTTGATTATTATATTTGCAACTCTCTTTTAAATACAAATGTTTACCTTTTTTTTCAGCTTCTTACTCCATTTTTCACTTAATAGTATATAGTTTTGAGTTCTGAATATTTAGGCTGAGACTTTTGTAGTGGAAATAATTAAATAATCAAATATACCCACACAGTACAAGTTTGACAAAATGAGCAAACTTAATTATAAACTTACAAATATATTAATTAGCAAAGCGACGTTAATTGTTTGGTTATAATTTGGTCCTTAGTTTGGAAAGTATAAAGTCGATGTTATTGCAAAATTTATCCTTATATTCATTTATAGAGTTGTTTACAATGGCATTAAGAAGAGGGAAAATTATCTACCCGAATATCAAAGAATGATATATTACTACCTAAGAGAATACAGAAATTGACTAGGCTTGAAAACCCAGCATGGATTTGTACATATACTGAGAAAAAAGAAAGATAGGAAAAGAAGAATACGATAAACAAATTTCGAATCATTCCTTAAGAAGTATCTCTAAGGCTTCAAAGAAGAGTGGTGCCATGTCAATGTTTGGCGTTTTGACAGCACATTTCAATCCAGGGCCTCCAACAACTATGGTGAGCTCAATCAAGAATGGGATTCCTCTTGGGATTTTCGTAGAGAAGTAGAAAACGTCCTGGTTAGCATGCTTCCTTTTGGCAATGAAGAACATATTCGTTGCAGCAAGTCGTTCAAGAATGGCCTCAATATTGTTTATAAGAATGGTGGGGAGATCTCTGATAACTTCATTAGAGTCCGGAAGGGACCTCCAAGTCTGAAATAAAAAGGATAGTTAATGTCGTGATTCATACTAAATAGTTTTGGACTCTCTTGAGGAGGAAGAAAAACAAATCAACCTTAATAAAGGGCATCTAGAGCGAGGAGTAGAGTCATAACTCCTAGAGCCCACACTATAAACAGTTTATAAGACATAGCATTGATATCTTTTAGTCATGGAATCCATGAATTCCGTGGACCGAACAATGGTTGGAGTTCACAACTCCACTCCCTCATCTTTGTGAGTCAAAGGAAGTCACTGGAAACATCACATCCAATATGTTCCCAATAAATGAAATGAGAAGAAAACTAGGACTATCATTTTCACCTCAAGAAAGCTTGCACGCTCCATCCTCCCATCCTCAGTGAAGAAAATATGCATCGAAATTTTGTCATTGAAGTACAACACTGGCTGCTGGTTGTTCTTCACAGCTACCTGCAAGAGTGAGCTTGGAGGACCTTGTGACATATTTTGGAACACAACCATAGGCAGGAGAGTATTTGCAATCGATCCAGGTTGCAACTGCGGAACCTATTTATGGTAAAAGACAAGAAGTTAATTTCATCCATAGATAATGTAATCCAGACTCAATTTGTAAAAATCTACCTGTAAGGGTCCTGCAGCTGCCAGGCCAAAGGTATTCTTGTTAAACTGAATCATAAAACCATCAAGTATCATCTGCGAACTATTATCAAAGGTTAAACTGTAGAATATTTGACCGTCATGGCGTATGAGCTGTGCACTGATTTGTAAACCTTGACCAGCTGATGCTGTTAGCAGAATAGGCAGTGGAGGGCTGCAAGGCCAGAAAACACATTAAGTGTTCCCCATGAAGATGTTGGTCAGAAAATTTTGTAGTATTCACTTGCCGTATTTCAGGAATTAATGTCTTCAGACCAAAAAGTTATTGCAGACTGCTATGCAGAAGATATGAAATTTTTTATAAGTTCAAACTTACCCAGCAGGAGCTGCAGACTGGTCAACAGGGGCAATAGCACTGTTATCAAGTCCAATCAGATCACCAAGTAAATCTGGAATTGAAGCTGGAGGTGGAGGAGAGGATGGGGCAGGGGCAAGGGTTGGGACTGGTCTTTTTGTTACTGAATAGGGTGCATCTGAAGGAGTAGGTGATGCACCACCACCACTAGCAGCATTGGCAGGAGGTTCTGAATGTCCTGAATTACTTCCTTCAGGATAATCGTTGTCGTCAATTCTCTGGGACACTGTCTTCACACGAGTAACGAATGCTTCAGGGGGCTTGTGATAAACAGAGGATAAAGTGGCAATATTGGCAAGAAGCTCATCCAAAAGTGTGGAATCAAGCAGATTTGAATCATCACCAATCACAGGTTTCTCAGCAAGAACAACATCTTTTGCTGCCTGCAAAATAGGAAAACACCAGAAAACTGAGATTCATGTGCCCTGGCATCAATAAAGAGATGGGGTTGGTGGTGTTTATACATTCCTTTTCCTAATAATCATGACATTGGTAGTGTTTATATATTCTTTTTAATTGTGACACAAACTTCGTCTCCTCTAATTGCATAAGCTGATCTGCAAACTGATTGAATTGCCCATGTTTCTATCTCAAACATTGGTGGTTACAATGACAAAGAAGCTAAAAAGGTTGATTATCAAAATAAACCTCTGGATCAGTTGATAGGAGACGCCAATAGATATATGCACGATCCCGCAAATCAGGATTGTCTGTCTCCACAGTAGCATTGTTTAAAACAGCCTGTAAATGGATATGAAGTCAATATAAATTGGTAAATCAGGGGACCATAAATATAGTGTACTATGATTTCAAACTATGATCATATTAGTTATATCAGATAAAAGTTCCCATATTCATCTTGCTCAAATGGACCATAAAGTAATGGCAACCACGACAAAGAAATATCAAAGAACTATCATATATTGAAATTTATGCTTGTAGAGAAATGACCTGAATCATCTGCTGTGGTCCTTCAGTTGGCTTCTTAAGAAAAAGTTTGACCGTTGCTGTTAGCAATTGTAATTGGACTTGTGCAGGTTCCTCAGGAAAACTCTCCAAGAAGCTTTCAAGAAGTTCATCTGCATTGTCAATTCTCTCTGCATATTCTCCAATAATCCAGATCATTGATGCCTTGAGGAAGAAAGGTGGACAGAATATATGGGCGTGAGATCAACAGATTGATTAAAAGAAAGAAAAGAAGTGAAGAGAAAGAAAGAAAACAGAATAAAAGATATTAACAAGTTCTGCTGTTGAAAATTAACCGAACAACCATTACCTTGGCTTCTGGCTCATCCAATGTGTCTAAACTTTCACAGAGTGTAGCAATGATGGATTCATAACTGTATACCGAAAAGGAATTCAAAGTTGGAATTATGAAACAATAAATCAATCAATGAATATCAAAGTGGGCAGGAATGAAAAGAATTGCTTACGTGTTAGGATATCTTCTGAAAATATCCTTTATGACTATAATAGCCTCTTGGACCACGTAGTTCACTTTAATTTTGATCAGCTCAAGCAACACACTTATGCACCGTTCAGCTGCTCTCTCTAGCTTGATTGCACACCTACCAATGGCACGAACAGCCTTTCTAACAAAATCTACATCTACTTCAGTAGCATACTCTTTGAACTCCAGCAGAACCTGAAAAAAAATCATAAGGGCAACAGTTCATGGTATGTTCCAAACAATTAATTAATAGATGCAAAAATGAATAGATAAGACTGTTGAAGATTGTGTACCTGGTCTATGTTTCGATCAGATGCAAGCTTAATCATGATTTCTAACTTCTCCACTTTAACATAGATTGGATCATTGTACTTACAGAAGAAAACCTTCACCAATGATGAGAAAGCAGAAAAAAAAAACAATAGTAAGCTTCGAGAAAACAAGTGGTACAAATTTTCTTGATCATTTACATCCGTCTTTATTACAAATTACAAGCTGCCATCATTATTGAAAAATTTATCACCAACTCACCTTAATTTCATGAGCGAGAATGGTGGGTCGCTTCAGTACTATAAGGTTAATATTTCGCAGTGCAACATATTGTATCTCAGGTTCTGATGAGAGCAACGTAACAAGAGGAGGAGCCATCTTTTTGCAAAGGTTTCGAACTATATCAGTGCTAGTGATAAGTTCCATTTGTAGGAGAATCATCTATTAGTAACGGAAAGATAGAAAAAGAAAGATAAAAGATATTATTTAGTTGAAATACACTTGGACATTCTCAAAATCATCCAACATATACTAGGTTGAGAAACTCAATTACTTAATAGAATTTTTACCTTCACAGCTGATAAAACAACTGCACAATTAGCATGCTGTAGCCGGGGAGTAACTCTCTCCACGATATTTTCTGCTTCACGAGCATCCTCTGTTTTGTATCTAGATAGTGCATCTAGTATAAAAACTTGTCCCCATCTGAAGGAAATAAGAGTACAGTGATTTATGTCAACAAAAAAAAAGTACAATTGATGTCAAGAATGCAGCAGAAAAGTAAAAGACTAATATGGAGACTAATACGAAGCTTCTAGATGTCCTCCCTGCACAAATGCAGAAGCCAGAATGAAAACAACATTACTTCCCCACTCTATGACAAAGCGTGGTGATACAATCCGCTTTTTGTGCACATATGTAACTCGACTACCTTAATCCTGTAGGAACTTTCATCCTTTTTGATTTATCAAATATCAACAATTTGGTAAAAATATCACATGGCGACTTGACATTTTAAAACCACAATGTATGCTTTTAGACAAGTGAAATTTTAAAAAAGAGATCAATTTTATTATATCCCATCGATACACAATTAGCTGTAACAGGGAGAAAAAGAAAATGAAAATTAATCTCGGATATTATCTTATCTCCTTCAAATAAAGTATAATATTCACAAAGTTTTCATTTTCGAGTAAAGCAAATGCAGCACTTACTCTGAACATTCATTTAAAGCCGTCAGAAGTTTTGACAGTGTGTGACTTGTGATCTCAAAGATGGGTTTGCTACTATCCTCCTGAATCTCAGCAAGAGCTGCCACAGCATTTGCAACAACCATCGGGTTATTATCTGATATTAAATCTTTGAGAGAATCCAAAAAGCCCCTGTCCTCAACTAACTCAGCATTTATATCAAAAAGTTTGGCGACACATATGGCAGCCGTCTTGCGGACATAAGGGTCATCGTCCTGTCAAAACATTATAAAACCAAAAGATTAGATTTATGTCTAGTCTTCAGAAAACAATAATATAACTTCTCTCTCCTCCTAACCTTAGGTATTCCTTTCCAGACAATGACTTTGAATCAACAATTCGATGCAAATGTTAAATATTTACAACCAAACATGTGAACGCAAGAATACATCACAATACAAACTTTGAGGCATCTCTGAAGAGGATCACACAAATACTCCGTAATTTTATCCACACGAATGCATCCCATTGTCCTTACAGCCAAAGCTCGGATTAAAGGATTTGGATCTTGTGAATCCTGCACAAATATGCTTTAGAAAAGATACTTCTAGAACTCCCTAGCGACACAAAGCTAAGAAATCAAGTACTTACTTTCACAAATGTGTTCACAGCAAGAATTGCTAGATCAGGCTGGCTTTTGGCATAATTAATTAGATACAAGTAAACAAGCTTTTTCAGTTCCAAATTTTCAGTCTGCATACAATTCACCACATCTGTGAACAATGATGATACATCCTTCCCAACAGTCATTGCCGCAATGACCTTTTTAACAGCATCTTTTCTCTTATCCTGCAAAATATTTTCAAAAGTTCCTCCTTAAGAGATACACCATTTAAACCTTAAACAAACCCCATTTTTCACCTCTGAAGACTACTTCTAAGATACGAAACTTCACAAACATAAATATATTAACTTTGATCCGTCTTGTACGAAAGATTCTTGTATGCCTAAACAGTAAATCAATCAAGTTGGGTAAATACAAACGGAAAATCCCATCTCAATTGCAATAACAGCCGCACTTTCCAACTTATATTTGATCTCAGCAAGCAAATACAACGTCTCATCCGCTTTCAATTCACATACAAATTATAAAAAATAAAATGGTGATACTATTACAGGAATTGGAACACTAGAATTGAATTACAAGATCATAGGAAAAGCAACAGATCTGAAGTAGGTAAGTTTGATATTGATGAGGGACGAAACAAACAATTATGAAGTAAAAGAGAAAGAGAGAGAGAAATGCCTTGTACTGGGAATTAAGCTCCTCTTTGAGCTCGGGAATTTCACCCTTTTTGGTGGTAGAGAAATACTTGGAATCATGGCCGCTCATGTTTCTCGTAAGATCCCCAATTTCCAGCGTCCGGCATTCAACTTTTAAGGAAGACGACTCAACACATTTACAATTCCATACTATCAAACAACAATTCATTCACATTCTTCAATATATATATATAAGAATTTTATTATTATTATTACCAAGACACTTTTTTTAGTATCAAATATTTCTATTAAAGCAATATTTAGTTTCAAAAATATTTAATATGTAACTATTTAGTTTTTGAATGTATCTTATTATTAAAGAAAATTATATGGTATAAATTGATAAAGTGAGAAGGCACTAAATGTGTTCATAAAAAAAAAAAAAAAAAAAATTGTTGTGTTGTAAAAATTGATGTTTTGTTTGTAATGTATATTATAAAAAAAGGTTAGAAATTAAGTAAAACGATTAAATTGTTAAGTATTCAAATTTGAACATAACTAAAAATACCAGAGTGAAGTGTTTTAATTTAACTAATTTTTTGCGTAAAGTTTTATAAGTTAAAATAGAATATTCGAAAAATTATAGAATTAGATTACTACAATTTTATTTTATTTTTAAGTCACAATTCATTAACCTTATTTTTAGTCTCAACATAAAAATAACTTAATTGTTATGTTAAAGCATGATGTATCGTCCAAGAGATAAAAAAATATGTTAGCCATTTGTGAATCCATTCAGAAAAATGAAAAATATAAATAATTCATAGTTTTTTTTTAATACCATTTTTATTTTTACAAAAGATATTGTATGAAAGAGCGGAATCAAGAATGGAGTTTGGCATTGAATTTCCAGCAAAAATGCCAATTCAACAGCATTCCTATCCTACATTGTTGTTCATTGCAATCTACCCGCCAAACATCATACTTCCAAAGAATTTCAAGACTTGACATGTTTAACGAAATATATGTTTAACTTGAAATGAACTGATGGCATTCTAGAAACAAGAAATCGAATTTTCTTTTTTTGGTCTGAAAGGATGCAACGACTAGTGGTCATCACCATATGCTCTGAAACTGTACCGCTCTTGATACGGTCCGTTGAAAAACATGTCAGCTTCAAACCACTTTGGATACCGAACAAGGTCTCCGGCCACAAAACTCATGTACTGCTTGCTCCCTTCCGGAACCACTCTCACTTCACCTTCCTCAATGTATACCAGTTGATCTGCTTGCCAGTCCCATGGCAATTTACACTTTCCTGTCTTCCATATCGACCATCTCGAAACTCCAAGCTGGGAAAGGCGCTCCTCCGATACTTTCCGTTCAACTTTTACATTGTACAATTCCTCAAGAGGTTTCTCTATCCGCATAGCCCTTATACTGTGAGATCCCTTGATGGTAGATTTCAACTTTGTATAGTTTTTGCTCCCTATATTCACATGGAATGAGGCCATTGTAGGAGCAGCCACCATACTCGCCATGCTTAACAATATATAAATGCTACCTTCACAGAATGTTGAAGCCCAGACAAACTAGTACAGAAGATGGATAAAACTGTCTGCAAAGGATCAAGAAAACTTCTGAGCTGTTTAAAACTTATCTTCTTCAGTAAAATGCCGAAAACACCAAAAAGGAAGAGTCTAACTGATCTAAGAAAGGGCTCCAGTCAAGCAAAAATAAGATCTAAATGATGGAAAACTCCGAGAGAGGCGTGAAATCTAGAAAGGGTCCACAGCTCCCCACAAGTTTTTCAACCACTCTAAAAGTTCTATTGCTCTTAAACCTTAACTCTACTGATAGAACTTGCCTGTTCATTTTGTTGTTGGGCTCTCTCAATCTTTTTCAATGGGTTTATGCAAACAGAGTTTCCATCTTCTAATTGTACATTTCTAGTGGCATTCCCTATCATCAAAACTTCATTTCTTGATAGGAAAAAAAACACAAAATTTTCAACAAACGGGTTTTGGAAAGGCATTGCAATTCTAGTACTAGACTAAGAAGTTTCAGCATGGCAAATCTTGCAATCACAATCTACAAGACCCAGTAATGAAAATTTTGTCGTAGCGGCTAAAACAGACGACACAAGCTCAATAAAGAAGGAAATGGGTATTCCCATTCAAAGAAAACCCTCCTCGTTTCCCTACAATTCTTCATTAAACTCGTAGAAAGTTTCGAAAATGCAAAAAAGGAAACAAACTAAACTTAGAAAAAAATTGCAAAAAATAGTCCATTAGAATTCAAAAGATTGATAGAAATCAGATCATTACCTTTAAAATTGCCCACGGATTTGAAGAAATGAAGAGAATACGAGTTGAAAGGTGGAAGCAAATAGCAAGCCCTAAAACCCTCAAGCAAGGTTTATCCAAAAAAAAATTCCCTTTTACACGTCACTGGCGGGAACTTTTGACTGGAAACCGGGACTCGCGGTTTCCTTATCCCGTTTAAAGAAATAACCAAATTACAAGGAGGATGACGGGTTTAGTTGTTAACGTGTACATTTGTGGTTCGCAAATGTTTCAAAACCAACATGGCCTCTGTTGGTTTAGAGTGAGTAAGAAATGAAGAAATTGTAGAGAAGGCTCTGTGGTATATCTATGGATATTTCGGCCATGGCCTCTGTTCATCTCAGAGCTCACAATCTTTTGGCAAGGAACCCATATGGAAGATCATGTTTTCATCGACGATTGGCGGCCAAACTCCAGAAAAAGTTCAAAATTCAAGCAAATATTGAAACCAAAGTCGCATCTTCCAGAACCCAGGTAACCCTTTTGCACAATCACATTATTTCGGGCTTTAAAGGTAACCTTCTGTTGTGATAGAAGGAAGAAAAGCAATTACTCTTCATTTGCTATTAGATTGAAAATGATGATGAAAAAAGATGGTCTTCATTTGCTATTAGATTGAAAATGATGATGAAAAAAGATGGTATGATCTTCATAATGGAAAGACTATCTATAATCTATCTATTTGGATTTTGGTGGTATTTGCAAAATGATGTATTATTGTGTGTACAACTGTGATATAAACCATAAATATGAAACGGCATGATTTAACAGTGGAAATGTATTGAAATGGATCATCAGATGTGTTTTCCTCGTTACAACTATTCAGGTTGAAATGATATATCTCATTCCATATAGGTGTGATTTAAGATATGAAAAACACACTCAACGGTGGTGAAGAGCTTATAAAATTTCATTAAACTTCTGTTTTATTTTCTATTTTCAAATAAGCTACAACTATTTGCTAAGAAACACAAACACTTCATATTAGAGGTGGTATCAGTGTCTGACACTTGAGGGACACAGATTAGTCTGGACACATGTACGATATGCCAAATTCCGTCTTTCTTTTAATTTTCGGGCACGTCCGGACACACCCAAATCTCAATTGTAGTTTGATAGGAGAGGGAGAGGGAGGAGACCGTTGCTCTTCATTGAAAAATTCCCAATTGTAGTTATGAGAACCTGTCATAACATAAATACAAGAGGAAAAGAAAACGATAGGAGAGGGAGGAGACCATTGCTCTTCATTGGAAAAATTTATTCTTGAATTCTCATTGGAAACTGAAAAGGTTGTCATCTTCTTCTCTTTTCTCATTAATTGTGGTTTTGCAGCTTCCTTTGGATGCGTACACACCCGATTGACTTTTCAATGTTGAATCTTTTGCCGTAGATGAACTCCAATGACGGACTTTTATTAGTTTTTAATATTTTATTCTTTTGTATGGAAAATCACTTTCCAATTTCTATTGTTAGGTTAAATTGTTAACTTAAATAATGGTTAAATGTTGGATATACATATGTTTTGTACTCCTACAAACTACCATGGCTAAATATTAACTTGACAATTGACAATGACACAATGACATTTTATGCTTCTTTTAGTGAAGAACATTTAGTTTTTTTTTTTTTTTTTTTGAGGAAATGAATAATATTCAGTATTTTGTGACAAATTTACATATATTATAAAAAAATAATGTGTCCGTGTCCTAAAAATAATGTGTCCATGTCCTAAAAATAATGTGTCCATGTCCTAAAAATAATGTGTCCGTGTCCTATTATTTTAGAAAATTGGTGTATCGTCCAGTCCATGTCTGTGTCCCGTGTCCTATCATATTCATGTATGTGTCTCGTGTCTGTTCCGTATCCGTGCTTCTTAGACTATTTGAGTCAACCAATTTTCCACAAGCATTGCATATGTTATTAACTAGTTATATAAAAAGTTGAAATGTATTGGAAGTTTTCTAACAATGCGAGGTTGCTTTGTTCGACATCTGAATTAACTGACTGCTGCTTCCAATTTGTTAATTCAGAGAATAATGGAGGGCATATCAGTTACAGGGGAAGTTGGTGGTGCTGGTGGAGCTTATTCATACAACGCATTGAAGAGGTTGGATCAAATTTGGTCCAGAATTTGCTCGGACCAAGAAAGTGAGAATTTTTTTATCTGGTCCTTTTACAAGCCCTTTTAAGCTGTTGGGGAGGTAAGGCAAGTCCAGTTCTTATCTACTTTTTGCAGTACCTGAAGCTGCTCAAGAAGTCGTTCGTCGTGTATCTGGTGCATTTAGCCGTTCTGATTTGGAAGAGAAAGCCATCGACACATTTGATGTGTTGGTGTGTGGAGGTACTTTGGGTGTCTTCATAGCAACAGCATTGAGTTTGAAGGGGCTCCGTATCGGTATAGTCGAAAGAAATGTTCTGAAAGGGGTAAATATTCTTGACAATGGATTTAATCCAAGATTTTGTGAAAGAATTACAAATCAGCTATATAATTGAGAAGGGATCTTTCTAATGATAAGTCTTTTGTTGGCTGTCATGGGTCAGAGGGAACAAGAATGGAACATTTCAAGGAAAGAGCTGTTGGAACTCGTTGAAGTTGGAGTTATAACAGAAGATGAAATTGAACAAGCTACAGCAATGAAGTTTAATCCTGTAAGTTTTAAGATTTAAAGCCTATTTTGAATGACTTTCCAGTGCTTCACGTAATTAAAGTTAGAAAGTTTAGTTTTAGGCCTAAGTAAATTTATTGGTGTAACTAAAGTCAACTTCAGTTAACGTCTGTATGTAAACACTTCTCTGGCTAAAATGTTTGAACGTTTCCATTACTTCTGATGTATGAACAATGAGATGGTATTCCATCCTGCCTTATAATGGTTCGGACAATTACTCATCAATCATAAATTGCAGAACAGATGTGCATTTGAAGGGAAAGGCGAAATCTGGGTCGAAAACATTCTCAATCTTGGTGTCTCGTGAGTTTCTTCTTTCTTGTTACTTATATATATTGAAACTTAATCTGCAAATCTGAATCTCTTATTCTACCATTGCAGACCAGAGAAGCTTATAGAGCTTGTGAAGAAACGTTTCATTTCCCTGGGTGGAGTCATCTTTGAGGGATGCAACGTTTCAAGCATTAGCATATATGATGATACGACTGTGAGTTGATTTATGGTAGTAATAATTTGATCCTGCTGTCATATCAAAGTAAAATGAGAGACATTGCTAGCTAGAAAATGGGTCATTGTTGTCTACACAATATTGTCAAACTACCATTTATTGCATCAATGATCAAAGGAATCCAACTTCGGAGAAGTAATCAACTTGTTCGGAGAAACAGATTACTAAAGCTGCGAGTTTATTTTATTATATGGTTCCTTTCTTTTCAAAGGTGATGCAACTTTCTGATGGGAGCATTTTATCCTCCCAACTCACTATCGATGCAATGGGGAATTTTTCACCCGTGGTGAAACAGGTATAGTTGTAGCTAAGTTCAGACAAAGTTTGTAACATATGAATGCTACATAACCCATTTATTGCCTCACAATGTTGCATGTAGTCATGTTGTAGATAAGACGTGGGAGGAAGCCTGATGGTGTTTGTTTAGTTGTTGGATCTTGTGCTCGTGGATTTAAAGATAACTCGACTAGTGATGTAATTTACAGCAGCTCATCCTTAAGAAAGGTTGGGAGCTCAGAAGTTCAACTTTTCTGGGAGGTAAGCTTTGTTTCTGTGGCAGCAATAATTAGATCTTTTGATGCTGAAGATTCAAGTTCTCTTACAATTACACAGGCATTTCCAGCCGGGTCTGGTCCGGTAGATCGAACTACTTACATGTTTACATACATTGATCCTCAACCAGGATCGCCAAAACTTGAAGAACTTTTAGAAGAATACTGGGATTTAATGCCAAAATATCAGGTTATCTTCTAGTTTACATATCCTGTTGGTTTCGATATGAACATCTTATTCATTCCCCATGTAGACTTCAGTGAATTTTATGATTGTTGTAAACTCATTTCCATGGTAGGGAGTCTCTCTTGATGACTTGAAGATATTGAGAATTATATATGGCATCTTTCCGACTTATCGTGACAGGTACAATAGTTTTGAGTAGTAATGAGAAACTTAGTCATGATCTCACAATCATAAACCTTTTTCTATAAAGTCCTTGTTTCTTTTTGTTTCTGTGACGGTACAATATAATATCTAGTATCTAACACACCCAACTTAATCAGCCCGCTGCCAGCTGCTTTCGATCGTGTCCTTCAGGTAATAAGGATTTAGCATTTTAAAGCCTGAAAAAAAATTGATTGTCAAACGTTATATCAGTAAAGAATACTGAAATATCTCTCTTTAGTTCGGAGATGCAAGTGGCATTCAGTCACCTGTTTCATTTGGTGGCTTTGGAAGCTTGACTAGGCACCTTGGGAGGCTGTCAACTGGTATTGTCTTAAAACAAAAGTATTGGTTACATGCTTATCGTACAGATGATAGAGATCACAAGAGTTACAAAATTTCATATCTTGTTGATTTCAAAAGGCATACATGAAGCTGTAACCGAAAACTTCCTCGACTCCAATAGCTTATCACTGCTGAATCCTTACATGGTTGGTTAATATACTGCATTCTGGCTAGATATTTGCCCTTATCATAACTACACAGCAACTAAAGCATAAATCTTTACTGCAGCCAAATTTAAGTAGTTCATGGTTGTTTCAAAGAGCTATGTCAGCAAAGCAACGATCAAACATTTCTCCATATTTCATCAATGACCTTCTTCATGTAAACTTTCAGAGTATGCAGGTAAGCTTATACACTAATGGAACAATACTCATAATTTATTGAATTCAGACATAAAAAACTTTTGTTCTCTGTTTTGTCTCTCCACAGAGATTGGGGGATCCAGTGCTAAGACCATTCCTTCAGGTCATATTTGTTCTTTGATTTATTTAGGTTCCAATTTATAAACATTTCATTTTTTTACTTTTGAAAGTTCTATACCTCCATTAGTTCAACCAAACATGGCTTAAACGATAATTCATTTTGTTCTTCCTACTTTGGCAGGATGTTGTACAGTTTGTACCTCTTACCCAAACCCTAGGTCTAGTTATGTTAACCAAACCTCAACTTCTTCCATCAATATTCAAACAGGTGAGTTATAAGTTCATTATAATTGAGTTTATGGAAGCTTTTCTATTTCTTTGTTGACTCAGTTTCGTCTTGAGTTTAAATTGTTATATGAATATGAATTGTGTTTTATTGAGCTTAGGTCGGCATCCCGGTGCTGCTTGACTGGATTGGGCATTTTGGCATGCTTGGCTACTACACGTTTCTCTCAACATTTGTCGATCCAATTGTAAGGTAAACGGTCCCTACTGGTTATGTCAAACAAAGCTGACATTTTCCCTTTTCTTTTCGTGAAACTTTCTTGTATTTACGATCTTCTGTTCATATTTCTTCTATAACTTTACCAAATTGTGCATTTTTCAAGGTCATTCCTAAGTTCATTAACGCCAAAGAAGACTTTTGAGTGGAAACGACGACTTGAGGCCTGGAAGTATGGAGCTGGTTTAGATTATAAGCTATGAAGAACAAGTTTGAGAAAGAAACAGGAAGTTGGAAAGTTCTATATTTTCACCTCAGGCATGATATCAACATCAATCTTACGTATTAGTATTACTTAGCTAGCAAACAGTAACATTCTATACTCCATCTATAAAGATGGGAATACGAAAATGATACTCTATTATTTACAGATTTACACTAGATAAACAACAGAAGGTCAAAAAAATTGTGCAGTTTAGTTGGGAGTCTTGGCACCCAAAATCTTTGAGAGTTCCTTTACGAGAGGCTTCTCTTTGATATCGTTATCTCTTTCCACATGCCATTTTTTTGACATATCATCAGCCTAAAACTCGAAAAAAAAAACTTGGTTAGATAAAGAACTGGCAAAAGGAAGACCTGGTAACAGGTGAATGCAGTGAGAATCATTTAAATGATACAACATACCCAGACTTTGAAGGGAACAAGTTGCTGTCTAATCATTTCCATCTTTGGTTCAATCATGCCTTTTCCTTTTGTTTGAATCTCGCTTGCCTGTCAAAAAAATAAAGTTGCCATGACCTGAGTTAAATGGAAACGTCTGTGCATGTACAACAACCACCAAAAGTTAAGACATCCAATCCATGTTTACATTGTTGACATCTAGCTTGGACATGGTGAATCCAAAGATCAAGGTGGCACCACCAAAGACAAGCGCAGTAGCTACAGCAAACGCCTGTCCAACTACATGAAAACCAAAGGTCTATTGATTAGGATGAGGGAGAAATTGGGAATTTATTTTCTTTTAGGGGTTACCATGAGCAAGGCCTTCAGCAGCAGCCTTCAACTTCTCAGGATTTATAGGGGTATGTTTATCGGTCCGCAAATCGTTAGCAGTTGAGGCCAATATTGAGTTCTCAGATTGAGGCAATTCCCACCTGCATCAACTAAAACTTTTTCATGAGAAACAGAACTTTCTAGAGAAAATGAAAGAATACAAATGGTAAGACAACAAAAAGGACAAACAGAAAAAGTTCAAACCAATAAAACAATACAAAACCAAAGAACAGACAAAAACAAAAGAAGAATCAAAATGTATGGCTCAACCCGATGAAGATAGAGAAAAATGTAGTTATTTTGATGGGAAACTTCAAAAGACAGTTTAAAACTCTTTAGACAAAGAGACAGGGGTGTGTTGTACTTAGTTGTATTCCACCACCCCCAAACATCTCTACTCTAAAAGTTCTCCTATTTCTCAATTCTCTCGAACCACAAAAAGTCACCAACCTCAAAGAAGCCTTCCTCAATCGTCCATAAAAGAAGGATGGAACACAACACTTCCCAATATCAAGTGATACAAACTGTTACTTGTGCAATCAACTTTTTGAGCAGCAAATAAAAAAACTTCAACTTAATGGATACTATTTACTTTCCAAGTGCATCAGAATCATTATAGGATCGACATCTTGCTTCAAAAATCACCACCTCAAAAATCTACACCAATTACTGTTTCTTCAGCCAAAGGCACATGCCTATACTGTTGCCCAGAAATAAAATGAATTCCCCAATTCCCATTGTACAGCACAAAGCTAATTTGGTGTACGTATATATCAGAATAACCAACTTCAAGTACAAACTATGCACCACAGAAACGAACAAAGAACAGGAAAATCAAACCACGTCTGTCGTCTAATAAGGATGGTCTATCAAAATCCAGATAATCGAAATTAAACCCAATTACACATAGGGATTATGAAACACAAACACGAGCAGAATTGGAAGTTTCATTTCGAAATTCTGCATTTTCATGAACAACCAAAACATATCAATTGGAAAAATAGAATGAATTATGTAAGGAAACAAACCTTTTGGGGCCGAATGTAACCTGGGGAAGGGAGAGGAAATCCCTAAGAGGGTTAAGAGCATTTGAAGAGACAGAGCGGTAATTGGGGTCAGAGGGAATAACCCATTTGGAAGTAGAGAAGAATCCACTGGAGTTTGCAGATTCCTCCCTGAAGATTTTAGAGGGCAGAGAGTGCCTTAAGACTTCAGGAAGAATGTCCGCTTGCGGTTCACCGTCGGGCAGAGAATGGGAAGAAGGCTGTGATTGGGCAGGGAATTTGTGGGCGGTGTTCTTTTGGGCAAGGCGACCAACGGCATGTTTGGATTCTTGAATAAAGTATGCCGCCTCTTTGCCGGCCAATCTTCCAGCCAAAAAGCTCATTGTTCTCCACTTCTCCTTCAACCTCTTGCTTACTCCAATTCGTCGGAATTCTGTTGGCAAAGCTCATTTTATAGTTTTTTTTTTTTTATATATAAATAAAGAAATGAAATGGATTTTTTGTTTTTAAAAATCTAAGAAAACTATTTACGAAAAAGTTTATTAGATGTCAAATGTTTTTGTCAAATTTTCTACTCTTCACAACCTCCATCTAAAATTTTTACTTTTACTTTATATATGATTTAATTTGTAATATTGGAGGGGTTTTATTTTAAAACACTATTTGTTATTTATTTTCTTTTAAATATAAGCCACTAATTTTATTAGTTTTTGGATTTATATTTCATTTAACTTTTTAAATTTATTTTTTGTTTGGTTGATTGGTGACTATGCTCTTAATTTTAATCTTTAAACTTCTAAGTTTGTGTGAGGTTTCATCATCAAAATACTAAATTTATTTAATGAGGTACTTTTAAATATAACAAAATAAATTAAAATATTTGTAAAGTATAACAAAATTTTAGATTCTACTGATGATTGATATTGATAGACACTGACATAAATTGATGACTCTAAATTTTAACTCAGTTTGTAAATATTTTCAACAGTTTTGTTACTTACAATAATTTTTATATTTAATTTTTTTTTTATAAAATATGAACCTTTTTTTTTTGTCTTTACTTTTATATTGACAAATTAATGATATAGTTCTGAATAAATGTACCGATATGTATGTGACTTTTAAGACAAAGACGCAAGAGATTAATCTCGGAGAAAACAAAATTGAGATTAAAAAAAAGTGAGAATAAAAATACATGTTTTTTTATTTTTAAAATTTAGCGACTAAAATAGTTGTTTTGAAAGTATACGAGCCAAAATAGAATAAAATGTTTGAAAGACTAATATAAAACAAACTTGAAAATCATGGACTACAATAAGAGTTAAACCTAATTTTAACTAAAATTTAATAAGGCATTTTCAAACAAGATGAACAAAAATATATACAAGCAAATTTTTTGATCTACTATCCGTGTTTATTAGGGATATTGATAAATTTACAAGACATTGATAGAAGTCTATAAATTGGTAAATCATCCATAGATTGATAGAATCTGAAATTCTATTATATTTTGTAAATATCTTCAATAATTTTATTATTTACCATAATTTCTCAAATTATTATCAAGATTTTTTTCAACAAAAAAAATAAAAAAGATTAACTTGTGAAGTAATACTTTGTAAATTGGCAAAAAAGAAAAATGAGGGAAAAAATATCACTTTAAGAGGTAAAAAGAATTATTTACAACTCTTATTATAAAAATAAAGTGTAATAAAATTGTGTGTTTCAATTTTTTAAAAGAGGGATAAATAATTTATTTCTATTAATTTTTAAGTTCACTATAGATTCTATTAAAAAAAATTAAAACATAGACTTATCTAGAAATATTAAATGTCAAAAACAAAATATTGAAAAAATATTTTGAAGATATTTATAAATATAACAAGATTTTAGATTTTATCAATAATAAAAATTGATAGACAATACTTAATTTGCTATATTTGAAAACAAAAGAAATTTGCTATTTTTACTGCTAAATAGCAACTTTTAGTATAAAGGAATGTTTGAAGTTTCTACTTGAAAAGAAGAAGTAAATGACAATTTCCACAATTATGTAAACTGTAAAGTAAAGTATTCATATAGCTTTGGTTCTACAATGGTGTAAGTAAGTTATAAATGCAACAATTTATTACTTCTTGAGTCATAGCAACATCATCACAATTATTTAACTTCTATATAAATACTTATGTGTCATCATATGTAAAAGTTACATTATATGTTTCCTTTTTAAAATTAATCAAAATGAAAATTATATTATACATCCATCTATATATCTAATTCAATTAAAAGAAAGAAAAAGAAAAAGAAAAGTTATTCTATAACTTTAAATAAAATTTCATAGACTTGGAAAGGGAAGACTCCCTTTTTCCTTTTTGGCACAAAGGGTTGTGGGGAACTTTCCCTTAATTACAAATTGTCTTCTAAAAAGTCATAATTCTTTTTAATTATTAAATCCAATTAAATCATTGCTTTATGCAATGAAAGTATTTCTTATTTTTAATTCAATTTTTTAAAGTTTGTTTTTTTGACGTATTTGTTTGATAATCACACCATCATCCTCAATCCCAATTGGGTTTTCTCTCTTTCTAAAATGTTTATTAACTAAAATTGTTTGGTCAATTAATTCATGTTGAAAGGTCCAATTATTCTATAGCATATAATAATAATGATAATAATACCATCTTTTGTGACAAATTTTGTTTTTCTTGGAGGACAAGTAGCACTGAAAAGTGGACATCATTTTTTCTTGGGCTTCAAGATGAAGATGTTTTTATATATTATATTTATCCAAGAAAATGGAGGTTTTGAATCAATATATATAATTAATTAATTATAATGTAATTCTATTGACATTTAAAAAATAATCTTTGATGTGTGAGCAGAGATTTAGGAGTCATTTCGACACAAACTTCAACTTGGATGGTGTAGGAGACTCTAATTATACCTATATAGATTATTATATTAGATATTACGAAATTCTATCAAACTCAAATTGACACAAGAAAATGAGTACACTATATATAATCTTATTAATTAGAAGTGTGAAGTTGTTTGATTTTTCATCATCTTTTAATGAAATACCTTTTTTTAAAAAAATATATATGTTTGACATAACTTCTTTTAGCAACGGTTGAGTAAGAAAAAGTTAGGTATAGACAACTTATCGTGTCATTATGCCAAAACCTAAGCGTTTTCAATTTATAACACAATTTTTAATTAATACATGATCAAGTTTATGATAGATTGAAATTACGCATAAACCTGAGTTTATGTAACACATGAAAGCTTCAACGACTATTGAATAAAAGTTGTATTTGTCAACGTTAGATTATACGAACTTAATAAGTGAAATTGGCATGACATTTCCACTATATTATTGAATTTTGAAAGTTAGAAGGATGAACTCAAAAGGGTTAGAATGTTTTGATGTTGATTCTCTCATTGACTTAATGTGGCAAAAGATAGCGATATATATACAATAATATAGAGAATATAGTAAAACAAAAATTCTATATTCAACTCCACAATAATTTTATTCAAATTAGTTGAATTTTGCATGCGTCCATAACACACCCAAAATCCCTAATTTGGTTTTATATTTTCAAACCAATTATAAAAACTTGAAACTCAACGAATATGACTAATTCTTTTTACAAAAAACGAAACATTTTCTTGAAAGTTCTTTAAAATGAGAGAAAAATGAAATTTGCCAACCAAAAAGTTAAAGGATTAAAATAAAACCAACTTCAAAATTACATTGAATAGACCAATGTTTTAACTTAAAAAAAAAAAAGAAAAAAAAAATGTAGTTGGTGGAAGGGAGTGTTTGGAAAATATAAATGCATTGACCCAATTTCCTTACAGTGCCTGCACTCAAATATACTACATATCTCTTGTGGACCATTCCCACCACTTCCAAACTTCTCTTCCTTAGAATATTTTTAATTTCAACAAAATATATACGATAATTTCAACTTCCAATCTCATAGGAAAATAAAACATATACACATTTTGGCAATCTTCTCTCTGATTAATTTTCATGAAAGTACCTCACCAGTTTGTTTACCAATTAAATTTCCAAGTCTGAGAGTCCTCCATTAATGTGCCACATTTGCTATATTTAGCCAAGTTTTGTAGCTTTTAATGACAAAATTCAGATCTTTAGTATGTAGGTTTTAATTAAAATTAGCCTATTCTTGTGACTTTGATGATGAAAGTTGAGAGATGTATTTCACATCTAGCTAGGCCGCTTTTACAAGCTAGCTAGCTCGGTCTATTTTTTGCAACTTTTATGACATAAAAGTTGAGAACTTAGAGACTTTGATCAGTACTCAACATATATTCTATTATTCCCTCTGCAAAATCCATGGTGGTGAATGTGAGTGATGATGAAGAGGAAGAAGAAGAAGATCATGAAGATGATGATGATGATGATAGGTATTTAATTGCTTGGTAGTTGTGGGAAATTATGTTTATTAAAATTGGGCATTTAAAGTTGCAGCTGGTTTTCAGACATTAATGGTGGATTGGGAAATGGCTGAGAAACCCACGAGTTATGATCAAATTATCTCTCAATATATACCCACAAAAAAAAAAGAACCTTTTATTATTATTTTTTTCTTCTCAATTAGTTTATTGGTTAAAGGTAATGGTTTTGAATTTAATAAAACACATTACATTCCCATCTTTAGTAAGAAACCAAATATAACCATTACAATCAATGTATTAACATTTATTGTTAAAATTTGTGGGAGTCTTAAACTTTAATTTTCTATATTTTTAATTTCTTAAACTTTAATTTATTATATTTGTAATTTTTTTAAAATGTCGCAAGTATTTAATTATAAATTTTAAAATTATTATCCATTATAATTAAAGAGTTTTTGTTCATATTAACGATGTTGTAAGAAAATCAAGATAGTTGAAAAGAGAGAATCAAATTAACATGCCCAACATGAATTTTGAAGTTGGTTTTCAAGTGTTAAAAAATTTAAGTAGAAAACAAAAGGCGTTTCAGTGATTTTAGATATATATATATATATCTAAAAAAAATTGTTTCGATTTCAATTTCAAATTTTCATCTATTTGTACTTGAAAAAGATTATGACTCCATCTCGAGTTGTACCACAGTTAACCAAATACATTAACCACATATTAAATTGTTGCAATAAACATAGTTTAAATGCAGATACACATCTAAGTATTTGCACTTTGGAAAATTTGGAAAATCAATTTCATTAATTTGAACAAATTTGTAGGGTTTAAGGACAAGCTTCGTTCTTATGGGTTATCTTTTAGTTGTTATTATTATTATTTTTACCTTTGAGATGAGGGATAGCTTCACAAACACATTTGTACATGCAATCACGATCATGAATTATAAAAATTATAAAGATCAATTATTTCAACAAATAAATAAAGCAAAAGAAACAAACAAAAAAAGGGGAGAAATAATTATAATTACTCAAGAAAAAAAAAAAGAAACAATTAATGAAAAATTGTCTATTTATTTAATATATACATTGGTTAATATCGTATAATCAGACCTCTAATTAGAGAGTAGTAGCCTGCAAAAATTTACAACACCCAAAAAAGAAAAAATACAAATACAAATACCAAAATTTTCTAGCCCTTCACCATTTATCAACTCCTCACTACTATATCTAAAGCCTTCTCTATAGTCCAAAACTACCATATAAAATTAAAACTAAACAGAAAAAGAAAAAAAAAATATATATATGGTTGGGTAAATATAAAAAATAAGAATAAATTAAGAAAAACTTTTGTGAAAATATAATAATGGTCACCGTTTGTTGTGTAAAGGGTTTGATCCGGTGGGGACTCTTCGCTTTTGATCTTGAAAGTCTGGAGATTTGTGAAGCGGTGAGGGTGAAGAGGGTCGGAAAATGGCTTGCTTTGTCATCGGAATCCTTGGGTGGAGAGCGGCGGTGGGGGTTGAGGGAGTTAGAAGAAGGAGAAAAATGGCGAGAAGAAGACGGAGGTGGAAATGAGTCATATTCCAAAAGAGTAAATAAAAATGTTTGGATTTGTAGCCGTCCAGATTGTGCATATATAAGATGGGTGCGTACGGGAATTGCGTAAGCCTTTGGGTTTGGGATGATCTTAGCCGTTGAATGGGAAAGGTGGTGGGGTCAGACCATTGAATAATGAAAGCGACGTGTAGAGAGGACTAAAACACACACACTGATTCACACACATGAAATTGGCTCTATTTTGAAAAGACGGAAGTGCCCTTTGTGTTGGGGGTTTATTTACGAGGACTTGACATTTGATTAAACGTGAGGAATCTAGTGGGATGGGAGGTAGTTTAGTCATAATAAATTTATAAAGTCAAAGATTTTATGCCGACGCACTTGATTAAAGCCAAAAATTAATCATACCATACTTAATATTCTAAAACACCGTCTGTCTCTTCCCTTAATTAACTAAATAAACCAAATGGTAAATTAATAAACTTAATTAGAGGGTGAGTTTCAAAATTGGTAGAGAGAAGGGAATGGTCAAGAGAAATGAGAACCTTGGTTTTTAAATATATACACACAAATATAACTCATAAAAGCTTCTTCCTTTTGCCCATTTTGGTTAGTGGGTTTGTTGAGTACTTTCGTACCCTAAATGATTCCTTTGTTGAACTTCAAATTTATTTTTTTTATAAGGAAAAGAAAAACCCCAAAAAGTTCAAACTTCTTTTTGACATTTTTTTCAGTTCATTTTTCAAATATATAAAGAAACAGCACACAACTTTTTTTTATATGAACAATAAATTAGTTTTTATTAAGTGGAGAAAGTAAACTGTGGAGATGCACGGGTGGAAAAAAAAGTTTACTTTTTTAATTTTGTTGAAACTTATTTTTATTTATTTGTGGTATAAGTTAGATATAGAATATATATGTAATCATTAATTTTGATTTTGGAGGCCATAGTTCAATCTATTGTTCTCTATCTCTTTTTTCATAATATCTCAGTGTGAATTGCAAAGGAAGCTAGGTAGCTGTGTGATTTTATGATTCAAAATGTATAGACCTTCTTGAATATATATAGAATAATAATAATAATAATAATATTTCACTTTAATTATTATTGTAAGCCCCCCCCCTCCTCAACATAATATTATAAATGTAAGATGGGAATTTAAAATCTAGACCAAAAATAAGATAATATATTTTTGTATTCAAGGTTTGATTTTTCTTTTTTTAAGTAGAATGATAAGAATTCAAAGTTTTTGGGAGAAAGAAAAAAAGAGAAGATTTGGGGGGAAGAAAAAAGAGTTAGAAAAAACAATTTTTTTTTATTTTTAAAATGGAGGAAATGGAAGTTTGAGAGAAAAGGATGTGTGTTGTGTAATAATGAACAAAAGTTATGAAAAAGCAAGGTTTTTACCATAATGAATATTTAAGGTGGAGTAAAGTATAAGTTGGTCAAGAGGAATATCTCAACTCAATAATCCAATGGTTGAGATGATTAGTTATCATTCACTTCCTTTTTTAGCACTAAAATATTTTTCTATGAAAAGTTATGCTTAGAAAAAAAATCTTAAATCTCAACTTAAATTTTTCACACATATATACAAGGTAAAATTAAAAGAGAATAAATTTTAGATTATATCAATTACAAACACTTAAACACCCAATGTCCATAGATAATTCTAAAATTTTGCTATATTTTGATTAGAAAAAACTAAAATAAGAGATGGTTGAAGAAACTTTGAAATAAATGCACCTAACGAGAGAATTTGAATATAATTATAATTTAAAACTGATAGGGAATAAATAGGAAAAAAGAACATGATCAAATAATTAACCTCTTCCTACATACTTTTCACTTTATAATACATGATTAGAAAAAAAAATACTCATAACTAAAAATATAATAAATATACCAAAACCCTTGTTAAATAAAATTCAACATAAAACAAGCCAAAAAGCAAGAAAAAAGAATAATTATATCATTACAAGAAAAAAAAAAAAAAAACAAAAAAAAAAAAAAAGAAACTTTAAAATAAAAACAAAAAACTCCCTTTAATGACAAATGGTCATGATTCACTCAATAATAATTTTCCTCCTCCAAAAAAAAAAGTTGAAAATTTTAAAATTTAGAATTTAATATTATTTTGAAACTTTGAATGAAGATTAAAAAGGCAATGTGATTAAAGAGATGAAAAGGGGGACAAAGAGATGGTTGGTATAACCATAACTTTGAGATATGATATAGGCTGTCTTGTTGAAAATTATATTCTACATTTTAGAATTAATTCCAACATTTTAATTAATGCAATCAGTCAGTTAATGTGACATTTGAATCACAAATTACTTGTATTAAATCACCATAATGTACACATCCAATTATAATAAATGTTTAACAAAATTAATTAACTACAAAAAAAAATGTAAATATATATTTTTTGTGTTGAAAAATGAAAAAAGAGAAATTTGTATTATTTATTTATTGTTTTAAAAGAGTACAATTAGTAGTTAAGGGTGGAGATGATTGTGACCCAAAATTATTGTACCTTAAGGGAGGAGGTACAACCCAGTCTTCCTACACTTTCAACCCCTAACTTTTATGAGAATGGGGATCTTAAATATTTGAGAATATAATTTAAATACAAATTTATAATATATTATAAATAACGAATATGTTTACAATTTTTTTTAAAAAATATTTCAAATATATTAAAATGTTAGAAGATATAAAATTGAAAGATTGATGTTAATTGGGAAATTTTCATATCTTAATTGTATTAAACGTAAAGTTTAGGAGTAAATAACATGAAATGTAATTGTGAAAGAAGCAGGTAAGGTTTTGATGGAGTGTAAGTCTTACAAATATTTGCTTTTGCTCTTTTCTTCTCAATTCCTTCAACTCTCTTCACCCAATCACAAACGTGTTTTTTACACTTTTTTCCAACCTTTTCTTTTCTCCATCACTTTTACAAAGTTTGACATTTTTTTTTTCTTCCTTTTTTCTATTTAATATCATTTTGGTCCATTTTTAAAATAATTTTTCTAGAAGGAAATATTCTGACATTTGTTAAATTTTATATTCAGTCAACCAAATTTTAAAAAAAATGAACAAATTTCAGTTCAAATTTTAAAATTGTACTTATTACATATGTAAATTTAAAAAGAATTTTGATAGGAATTAAAAGAACGAGAAGATAAATATTGAAAATTTTAGCCTTTTAAAGATCCATTTAAATGTAAAATTAAACATTTTAAAGTGTAAAGCAAAATAGACACAAATGTTAAAAGACTCCAACATTCAACTAAATGTCATATGTTTCATCATTTAGATTTAAATATATATTAGATTCTTTCAACATTCAAAATATCAATTTTAGTTATTATGCTTTAATTTATTTTAATTTTTGTTGGGTATTTAAATGTTCCAAATGTCATAAAGTGTCAATATTTATTTTTCTAACTATTCGTTTGAATTAGTCAAAGTGGAAAAACTTTTCTTAAAAGAAAAATATTGCCGAATATTTATTCGTTTGAATTAGTCAAAGTAGAAAAACTTTTCTTAAAAAAAAAACATTGCCGACCCTAATCAAATTTAATGATTTAATTTAGTCTCTTATTGTTAAAGATTTTAATTGTTGTTTAGTTTATAATTTTATAATTAGTGTCTAACTCTATTGTTTTGTCTTGACTCTCTATAATCAACCATTTTTTAAAGGGTCGGTTGAAGAACATCTTTAGTTGGTTTTGTATAGTTTGTAAGTTGTCACATGTTTCTATTTAGATCCTATCATTAAAAGAAAGTAAATTGTATTTAAAGGGTTAATTTTTATATTGGGTAAGTTTTAATGTATGTAGTTTATTTGTAAGTTATATATTTCATCAAACGTTACTATATACGATCAATCTAGATATATAAAAAATCACACATTAATATCGACAAACCACTTTTTACTATAGAACTACACTGACCTACTACAAATATCAAATTTTAGTGATTGAATTATTTAAACAATGATTAAATTGTATCAAATTATATTTAAAAACAAACCTGTTGCAAATATCAAATATCAAATTTTATGTTTTAAAGTTTGGGGTTTTTCTTTCGGTTCTTACTTTTTTTTTTTTTTTGAAATAATAGATTGCTTAATCAAATGCTAAAATAAAAGACGAACAAAAACTTGAATGAGGTATAAATGATGAACGACGTCGCAAAACACACATGCATACGTATGTATAATTTAAAAGTAATTTTTTTCATTTTGTATTTTATCATTTTAATTAAAAAAATTTAAATAACAAGTGATGCTATGGTAGGAAATTCAAAGATTTGATCTTTGGTGATTATAAGTTTTTAAACTTTAGGTAGAGAAAGCTTTGGATCTTTTAATGTAAATTAAAAGAGCCAAAAGCTAATGCTAGAAAGTATTGTCTTTCAAAGCCCTAGAAGATCAAGAACTCAAAATTGCTAATTTATTGTCTTAATTATCATTCAAGTTTATATTCAAATTGACCATAATTTTATGATATGTTATAAACAATCATACTAAGACTATTAGATTTTGTTTAAGATTATTAAGTTATGTTTTTTAAAAAAATGATATTATCTTTAAAAAATCACATAAGAATGAATATATTTCAACCTTATCATTCATAAGGATTAAATTGAAAACTACAAATTCATAATCATAATATATTTCTTAGTTCAAAAGTTGTTTTAAAAAAATCTATTTAGTACGACAAAACATTTTTTTTATTAGAACACGTTCTTCAATCTAATCACCTAACAAGTCTTAAACTTAATGAATTTTGTCGTGGTTATTCTAATATATTAATTTTCATTTATTGGCAACAAGATTTGGACAAAATGAAAGGGTGTATGTTGGAATTTAAAAATGAGGGTTGACAATCACTATGCCAAACATTATTCCATGGCCACATAAGTTGAGCCACAAAACTACTCATTCCAAACAATCAAAATAACTTAACCTTTGTCCTTTTAAACCATCATTTTCATTCTTCAATCATTTCTTGTTATCAATCATATTTATAAACTAGAGGTGAAAAACACACTCGATTATTAATAATCTATAGAAGAAGATAAAATTATTGACGAATACAATATAAGAGTTTCACATTGACGAGAAGAAAATTCATATAATGATAAAGTAAAGATTGAAATAATAATGTATGGAATCACGGTGAATGAACCAAAACCAAAACTATACATTTCATTCCAATCATTCAAAATAACTCAAAGTAATGTCTTTTTTAGAAAGTCGGAAGGAAATATAAATGAGAGAATATATATAGCATTTGAACTTCAATTTTGTCAACGTGCAAACTTATTACAATCAACTTAAGGCTAGTTCAAATAGTTAAATGTTGATCTTGGTAACGAAAAAATTAGAGGTTGAAGAATGAAAAATATTCATGTATCAAGTGGAGGGAGGAAGAGCCAAAATTTGCCATTTCCAAGAGTGTCGCCGTCACAGAACCGGTGGTGATGACAGTTGTCCTGACGACCCAAATTTCCGCCAAAAGAACTTCTTTACGAAGAGGCCGCTACAACTTTTTCAACCATTCGGCAACTGCACAGTCCTTTGATTAATCAAACAAATCACCATACGAAGCTTCATTACGATTGGGTACTAATTCAATTCCATATTAAAAATGTAAGCCGTCGTTTCTTACCAGCTCTAGAGAGTTGTGAAAACAATTCCAACCCAGTGAAAAACCATCAAAAGTGAACCCTTGAATTTCAGTCAACGCAACCAGGTGCTCAATTCGAAACTAAATTTGGTTTTTCTCTTCTTAAAATCTTGTTTTCTCATCTGGGTCTTACTTGTTTTGGTTGATTTTGGTGGTTTGTTTCGTCCAAATGAACCCTCGATTTGGGTTTTTGTTCCTGGTTTTGATCACTGTTTTGCTGGGAGCTGATTCAAAATGCCCCAGAACTTGCGATGTAGCTTTAGGTTCCTACTTCGTGTGGGAGGGTGCCAATTTGTCTTTCGTCTCTCAAATGTTTCTGTTGTCATCTCCTGATATAATCGTTAGCTACAACAGAGATAGAGTTCCCAACAAAGATAGTGTTAATAGTGGCATCAGAGTCAACCTTCCATTCACTTGCGACTGTATTGACGATACGTTTCTGGGTCATACGTTTCAGTACCAGATTAAACGTGGAGATACTTACAATGAAATTGCAACCAAATTCTATTCGGGGCTGACTACGGTGGGCATGTTACAGAGATTCAATAACTTTAATGCTCTTAATCTTCAAGAAAATCAGATTTTGAATGTGGTAGTGAACTGCTCCTGTGGAGATCCTGATATTTCGAGGACATATGGGCTGTTCGTCACTTACCCAATTCGATCCAATGATAGTTGGGATAAGTTGCGAGAAGATACAAATATCAGCCTATCTTTGCTGCAACAATACAATCAGGGTGTGAATTTCAGCCCAGGAAATTTGGTCTTTATTCCAGGAAGAGGTAAGTTTCTTTCCTTTGTAATGAGGTTCTTGCTGGGTTTTGATTTCATCGGTCCAAGATCTTTTGCTTTGTTGAACCTTGTAGTTTAAGATCATGTTTGGTAAGTTGTGTGATAGTGCTTTTTTCGTTTGCAGATCAAAGTGGCAACTATCCACCTCTGAATATAAGGTAGTTTCATTTTGAGTTATTTTAAATGTGATATTTGCAACGTTTCTAGTTTCTCAACAGCCTTTTTTTGTTTGAACTTTTCTTCTCTGCAGCACAGGTGTTGTGGCTTTCTTAGATGGACTTGAAATAATATAACGGAAGAAACCATGTCTGAGTTAATAGAATTGGAATGTATAACTCCTTCAAGCTTATTCTGCTCGGTTTGTGTATGACCAGGACTTGCAGGTGGAGCCATTGCAGGCATAATTATCGGTGCAGTACTTGGGTTTCTCCTTGTAGCAGGTGCCATTTTCATTGTAATTCGAAAGAGGAAGTTGAAAAGTTCTAGATTGTTGGTGTTCTCTCAAGAACTCTCTTCGCAAGATGGGCGTGGTATTCACTTAACTTTCAAGCGTTGTCATAGATGGGGCAAATTATGGCCTCTCTGCATAAATTCATAAAATGATGCAGTTGATGATTTGTAACTATGGTTCTATTATTCCCTGTTCTTTTAGCTCTTGCCCCTGGAAGTTTGTTAGATAAATCTTCTGATACAAATGGTCAAGGTGATGGTGGTATAGCTGCTGTTACTGGTATTACAGTTGACAAATCAGTGGAATTCTCATATGAAGAACTTGCCAAGGCCACGGACGACTTTAGCTTGGGTAACAAAATCGGTGAAGGTGGATTTGGATCAGTTTACTATGCAGAACTCAGAGGAGAGGTTTGTTGCTTGATTTCAATGCATTGTAAATTGGTTATGGCTCGTGAATTTTAGTTTTCATTTAAATCCTTCCGTGGTAGCTTTATGGTTGGTTTTGTACCATAATGATAACTTAATCTGCTTAATATATGGTGAAAAATATAAGCCTTTTGGTCAAATTTTCTGCATTGCTTATTCACTTTTGATTTTTAACATTTCAATGCTCGATCTTTGGGATATATAACTCTAAATAGTATGTCTATTATGCTTTGTTTGCTGGTTTTATACAGGAGATGAATATGTAGGTGTCATCATTTACTGGACTTCTTATTACATTCTCTTCTCTTTCAATATTTCTTTCTGAACCTATCCTAACTTCCACCTTTACCAATTTTTATACAGAAAGCTGCAATAAAGAAGATGGATATGCAAGCTACAAGGGAGTTCCTTGCCGAAATTAAGGTTCTAACACGTGTTCACCACTTGAACTTGGTACGACTCTACCCGTCCTTAACATTTAATGATAACAACGATTCATTTCTGTACTAATTACTCATGATTTTAAAAAGTTTTCATAAGAACTGCAATTCAAAATTTGTTCGAATGCATCTTATATACTTGTACTCTGACAATGGTTGAGGCTGCATATCACATGCTGGAAAGAATTTTTTTATGATTGCCTGTGAAATGGTGAAATAATTTATTGAGGTTTGTTCGATATAGGACATGATTAGCTTCAAACTGAAACTATAGTCCAAATTGTGTAATACTAGAGCCAGAGGTAATGGTTACTAGTTCATCCAAGTAGGCCTTAGATTTTTTGGAATGGATCAAGACGTGTAAACTAATTCATACCTGATGGTCTTCCTTTTTTATAAAAAGAAAATCTTATGTTAGGAAAAATTTTGAATTCACATGATTTGATGACTCAGTCAAAGGGAAAGTATTTTCCATATGTTTTATTTCCAGATCAAGTTCTTGAAATTCAATTGTTATAATTTTAGGGTCGATTAGTCACATGAATAACGGGTTATATAAGCTGCTTTGAAATTACCTATAATTCTATGCATTAATTCGTTGACTTGGCAACTAAATTTTTATTTTGAACAGAAACATAACTAGAATAAGATGTAAATGATTATTATTGCTCATTCTGATTGGTGGTTTGGAATCTGCTCAGAAAACACTTACTAAGAAAGTAAACTTCAACTCATAAAACGGCGAAGTCCTCCACAAAATGATCCACCTTTTAACTTGATGATCTCTCCCCCATTTTTTTGTTTAAATGATCATTCTTATTCTCACAGTTCATAAATTGTCTGCTAATGATCAATTGTAGGTGCGCTTGATAGGATATTGTGTTGAGAATTCTCTTTTCCTAGTTTATGAGTACATTGAGAATGGCAACTTAAGCCAACACTTACGAGGCACAGGTGAGACAATGCGAAATGGAGAGAATACCGTCACTATTTATGCTGCATTCCAAGAATTTTATATATCTGGTCGTGTTTTTAGGTCGAGATCCGTTGCCGTGGCCTTCTAGGGTCCAAATAGCCCTAGATTCAGCTAGAGGCCTTGAGTATATCCATGAGCACACTGTTCCTGTTTATATTCATCGTGATATTAAATCTGCCAACATATTGATTGACAAAAACTTTCATGGAAAGGTAGATCTTCAGTCTTGTAATGTTGAACTGTTAAACTACCTTGTTTTGTCTCTTACTCGAAACATTTTTTATGCAGGTTGCAGACTTTGGGTTAACCAAACTTACTGAAGTTGGAAATTCATCGCTTCCTACACGTCTTGTGGGCACATTTGGATATATGCCACCTGAGTAAGATAGCCTTTTCATAACTC
Organism: Cucumis hystrix; assembly: GCA_025688845.1. Taxonomy (NCBI): domain Eukaryota; kingdom Viridiplantae; phylum Streptophyta; class Magnoliopsida; order Cucurbitales; family Cucurbitaceae; genus Cucumis; species Cucumis hystrix. The sequence continues at coordinate 3,210,175 of CM046883.1, read as the reverse complement.
AATTTTTTGTTTGTGTATCCTACTTAATGATAATAGGCTGGAAAGTTTAGAAAGTATAAAGCCGCATTCCTACAAGTTTCTCGGTGTTCGTTACTCAGTGGTTATGTTTAGGAGGATAGAAAATTGTTTTTAAACCTGGGTAGATTTTCTTTTCTTACTCTTTTAGTATCAGCTGGTTCAATCAGCTCCTATATACTTATAGATTCTGCATAGTTTTATGTCTTGCTATGATTTAATTGATTTCTTCTACACTTCCAGATATGCGCAATATGGAGATGTTTCTCCAAAGATCGATGTGTATGCTTTCGGTGTTGTTCTTTATGAGCTTATTTCAGCCAAGGAAGCTGTGGTCAAGACAAACAGAATGAGCGCAATCAATGAATCAAAAGGCCTTGTTGCTTTGGTCAATACTCGCACCCACCATTCATTCTCAGTTTCTTTTGTTCCTTCCTTTCGGTCTAGTAACTTACCCTTGAAACCTTTCCATTGCAGTTTGAAGATGTTCTGAATCAACCCGACGCAAAAGAGAACCTTTACAAACTAGTCGACCCAAGACTTGAAGAGAACTACCCTCTCGATTCAGTTTTCAAGGTAAACCTGACTTCCCTTTGTGCCATTGCTTCTTGTAAACTGAAAGCTGATGTGTGACAATGATGGCATGTGAATGTATTTTGGTTGGCAGATGGCTCAGCTTGCTAAGGCTTGTACACATGAGAATCCACAGCTACGGCCAAGCATGAGATCAATTGTGGTTGCTCTCATGACTCTTTCTTCTGCAACAGAGGATTGGGATGTTGGCTCTTTCTACGAAAACCAAGCTCTTGTCAACTTGATGTCAGGAAGATAGGCCTAGAGTCTAACACCACGATTATTGAGGTCGCTCCCCTGTCCAATTGAAGGGTTTGTGTACCATGCAACTCTCTTATTTGGTGTGTATAATACGAAAAAACAATTCTTCCTTTATAGACAAACGTTTTTGTAAATCCATGTAGTTGAGAATTATGAAGAAAGCTCTTGTAAATTTATTTATTTTGTTTTTTCGTTATTTTAGTGTAATTGGGTTAGAGGAATTTGAATCACATACGTCATTGTTACTCACGCACTTACATACCAATTGAGCTATGCTTCGTTTCACTCTTTATTTTGTTTCTTAAAATGCTTTGTTTAGTTTAGAGACTATGTATAATTTAATTTTCAAATTGATGTAAGGCATTGGTTTTTGTAGCACAATTTAAAAGTGTACTTTTTATTTATTGAAACTTGTTAAATTGGTAAAAGAAAGGGAGAAAAGGTGTTGCCCCATATTTTAATAACATCAATGGAAAAATAGGGACTATAATAAAATTAAATTTCAAAAATTTTAACTAAAAGGATATGTTCATTTTGCGTTTCCTATTTTTTAATATAGAAAAATAAATCAAAATATTTACAAAATATAACAAAATATTATATTTTAATTAAAATATTTACAAAATATAACAAAATATTATATTCTATCGAAGTTTTATTATTTAAAATAATTCTTATATATTCCATTTAAATTATTTTGAAGAAAGAAAAAGAAAAATTGTTTTAAATAGCAAAACCATTAAAAACATTTGTAATTATAGCAAATTGTCTTTCTTAAGTAATAGATTCTATTAGGGACGGTTTGGCCAAAGGGTTATCCTTATTGGGTTAGGGTTATGATAACACAACCCTTGTTTGAGGAAGGGTTATCATAACCCTTGTTTTAGGTTTATCATAATACCTCTTCCCTCCTCTCTTCTTTCTCAATCTCTCTTCAACTTCCCATAAACCTACATTTTCAATTCTTCGTAATCCTACATTTTCAATTCCCCATATTTTTATTATTTATTATTTTAAAAAAATCTACTCTTTTATTTATCAAATGCCATTTGTTTTTAATTAATTTAATAATCTTAAAAGAATATTACTTTTAATTTATTTTATTTACGAAATTAATTTTAATTAAATACTAATTATGATTAGTTTACGCATTTAGCCCTCGTATTGAACTCTTTTTTTTAATTTTATTATTTCATGTCTTTTATTTATTTTTCTTCTTTTATTCGTTTTTCATCTTTTAAATATTTTATCTAAACTATTTTTGATAAATTTAAGTTAAATAAATTTCTAAAAAATGAATTTTATTAAATTTATAAAACATCAAAACAAAATCAAATCAAACATTTAATTTTAAATTAAATAACTTTTAAATCCTTAAATAACTTTTAAATCCTTAAATAACCTAAAAAATGTATAACAAATATATATATATTTTTAAGTATTTAAACTTTAAATATATAAGAAATTTCTTTTAACAAAATCAATTTAAATGCAAAATTTGATTTAAGATTTTTTTGAATTAAATTTTGAATCTAAATTTTTTACCAAATTATGCTCATACTTTTCAAAATGTACTTTTTTTTCTCTCCTTATTTTTATATATTTCATTGATTCATTATAATTTTTTTTAATCATATTTGTTACTCCATGGAACAACAATCCTCTAATTTAAAAAGAGAAAAAAAACAAAATGTTTAGGTAAGAAGAAAACTAAGATTGTTTTATCTTTAATAGGAAAAACCAATAATTTATTCAACTGTAACTATTACTTTAAAAAAAAAGTTGGAAATTTCATGTCATATTTAAAGAAATTAAGGCAAATTGTTTTGAGAAACTAGGAAGATTTGGTAAATTAACTATACAAAATTTTTGTATTAAAGTTAGAATATGAATTTTTTTCAAAAAAATTAATAATTTATTTACACGTAATAATTACGTCAAAAAGTTAAAAATTGACATCGTATTTAAAAAAATGACTGAAAAATGTTTTACGAAAGTAAGACATTTCGAGAAATTAATTATACGAAATCTGTGTATTGGATTTAGAATACAAATTTCTTTAAAAAATCAATAAATTGTTCGCACGTAACGATTATGTAAAAAAATGTTGGAAATAGACGTCACATTTAAAGAAATTAGTAAAAATTATTTTACGAAAATAGTATAATTTGGTAAATTAAATATACGAAATTTGTTGGATTTAGAATACAAATTTTTTTAAAAAATGTACAAAAAAATTAATTTCATAACACTACCTACATAACTCTTATCCCAAACACATCTTATCATAACCACCTCATAACCCTTCATACATAACCCTTCCCCCAAACACATTTTAGTATAATCACCTCATAACTCTTCCTCAATAACCTTTCTCCAAACACATATTATTATAATACTAGGTTTATCATAACACTAACCCTCCATAACCCAACCTTTCACCCAAACACACCCTTAGTGTTTATTACTATAATCTTATATATTTATTTGAGTCTATTATAAATATAAAGTTAAATTTCGATATATTTATAAATAAAGTGTAAATATTTCTTTTAAAAACCTGACAAACTAAATAAGTCAAAGGGATTTAAATGTTTAACATAATTAATCAAAAAGTTTGTATTTTTTTTTATTATTTTTGAAAAATCCATTATTATTATTATTATTATTATTATTATTATTATTATTATTAAAGAATATTATATTTGTTAAAATATGGAAGTCTTACTTTGGTAGGAAGTAATATATATTATTTTAATTTTAAATGAGATTATTATTAAGAAAAAAGGACCAAAAAAAGTATATTTTTTTAAAAAAACAAGATTTATTAGGCGAGGGCAACATTTGATAGATCTTTTACGCAAGTTTTCGAGATTTGAAAAGAAATTTTCCCTCCAACTAACTTCAAGATAACTGTCTCTAGCATTTTTTGCAATTAAATCAACAACACTATTTGCTTCTTTATATCAAATAGTGTTACGCAATTAAAACTCTCTTTAAGAGAGTTTTACTTTATTTAGCAAATTCGCCATCTCATTTATCACGTTTTGGTTTTCGTCGAAAATGCTAAGAGCTTGTTGGGAATCAACTAATTTCATACCTTCAGATATCACCAACATTTGAGCTATGGCAGAGGTAGTAGAAATTTTTCCATTTGGATTTTGTATTATCACTCTAATACCTGTCGAAGGAGGGGTGGATAGCCAAGCTGCATCGACGCTTATATAGTCACAAAATTTTGTGGAGGAGGATGCCAACCTTTGTTCCTAGAAGATGGAATGCAACAATTGACAAAGTGACCTCTCTTTTGAAGAGCAAAGAATTTCAAACCCTCTTTGAAGTATAAACGAATTTAGAAGCATTTTAATTCACTGGAGGTAACTTCTTTGGCCTTAAGAGAGTTGTTTCGGCCGTTCCAAATTGCTTAAGATTAAAGACTCAAGACACTACAAAAAATTGAGATTTTGTTGACGCAGCTGTGCGTCGCAAAAAAAAAAAAAAAATGCGTCGGTGAAGGCTACACCGATGCAGAATGGTACGTCGACATGAGCATCGTGACACGTCGTAAGAGATAATAACGACACAGGAACCGTCAGCGTAGGACTTTTGGCCGACTCATGATTTGCCAACAAGGTCAGCACATCGACAATACCCTAATGTCGACGTTGGGTCAGAGCTTTGACAAAAGATGTTTGCCGACGTCGAGTCAACGCATTGACATAACTTTGTACGACACCGTGTCGTTAAATGTGGTCATTTGCGACGCGACTTCTGCATTTGCCAAATTTTTTAAAATTATAAGGTCCAAAGTAATATACACATATATAAAAAAAATAATAACAAAACAAAACAAATAGAAATGGTTAATTTATTTTATTCAAATAAAAAAAGGAAAAAGAAGAAGAAAGAAAGCCATTAACTTAAAGAAAGCAAAAAAATACAAAAAGAAAAAGCAGCTCCCCTTGCACTTCCATGATCTAGAAATGGCCATCAGATTCAATACTCAATTAGTGAATACATTTGTATTAAAAGAAGAAATTCATAACACTTGTTAAAAGAATTGCAAACCATTTGTGGAGATTAGAAATAATGGAGTTTAGTCAGTTTGAAGTACTCTCACTTGAGAAGTATACTTTCCGCATAGAAATGAAATTTTTTTACATTTGAAATTATGAAATAAAACAAAGGAGAACAAAAAATGGCCCCCTTTGCACCATAAAATATCACCTACAAAACCTCAGAATTAATAAACTAACAGAATGGGATAGTCTAAAGCACTCTCCACTCCCTTGATAGAGATCCTTAACTCATTCTTTCTCCCTCTCTCGAGTGGGGTTGGTGACAAGAACAATATTTTCATAGTGGTTAGTGGGCGACAATACCAGCGGATCTCCACTACAAGAAAAAAGGGTGCTTTTCCGACACACAAAACGTCGGGAGATATATAAAAAGCGTCGGGACAAATGTGTCGGGAGAGGAACTACCGACGGACACGAAACATCTCCCAACTTTGTATGAACGTCGAAGATGCTGTCAATTTAGCGTCGGGAAAAAATAGAGGAACTCCCGACTCACATTGTCTAGGAACTCCCGACGCACTGTGCGTCGAAAGTTTCTCTATTTTTTTAAAAAAATACCTTCCATCTCAAGTTCAACACTTCAATCTCAACTTCAACATTTCAAATTCAAATTCCTAAAACCTACAACTAATTCAAAAATCCTAACAACACTTCAAATTCAAATACAATACTAAAACCTACAACTAATTCAAAATCTAAATACTAAAACTAATTTAAAATCTAAAACCTAAAACCTAAAACTAATTTGAAATATAAATACTAAAACTAATTAACTAAAACAAAACAATAACTAAACTAAACCACTTACTGGAATGAAGAGTGACGACGGAGACAACGACGAATGGTCGCACAAGGACAACGGCGAGTGACGACATGGATCTCTCTCCTTCTCGGCCTCTCTCTCAACTCTCTCGGCCTTCTCCTTTTCAGTTCTGTGAATTACAGAACTGAAAGGGTTTTTATAAGAGAATTCTCAACGCATATCGAAAACGTCGGGAATGGCTACACTATTCTTGACGCTTTACTTATGACGTCGGAAAAAATGAAAGTATTAAATATTTATTTATCTTCTCCCGACGTCTTTAACTACGACGTCGAAAATAATTGTATCGACCGACGTGTATTTTATGCGTCAAGGATTGACCTTTGTTCCGACGTTGCTTTTGTCGATGCCTTTTTCGGCGTCGGGAGAACTCCGATTTCTTGTAGTGCTCCCTCTCTCTTTCGTCTTCATCTCTTCTTTCTTTTTCGTTTTCGCTTTAGGTTCTGTGAACACATAACTAAAATAACATGAGTTCTCGCAATGCACCACAAACATGTCGTAAGAACCCACCTTCTAACGATATAGTAAGTGGTCGCGTCATTAGAAGCTACCCTAATGCTGAAGTGATCACGTATGGGTAGACATTACCTTTTCTAAAATAATCAAATGGTCGAACTTTTTGCAACGTCAATGACTAGTACGTCAGCAAAATGGTTTATCATAATGATTTAAAGGTTAGACCTTTGCCCGTGCCTTGTCTTAGATAGGTCAATGATGACGTAGTTGACATAAGAGATTTACCTTTTTAATAATATTTTATGACTTCGCCGATGCCATCCTTACCACGTCACCTTAAGGACAAACGACGTCGTGGAAAACTAAATAATATTTTTTAAATAAAATGCTTGTACGACGTCGTCATGCATGGTGTCGCCATTTTCCCATTCTTTTGCGTCGTCTCCTAACATTGGCATTGAAGACCAATGTCGACAACTTCTTTGTCGCGTCGACAAAAACTCTTTCTTATGACTTATTTTATCCCGAAGCCATTTTCTACGTCGACAAAACCTGATTTCTTGTAGTGAGAGGTAGAGAATCATTTAAGGCTCTCCAACAATCGATGGAAGCAACCATTGAAGTTACTTTTTGTCACGTAAGACAGATTGATTTAGACCTAGCGCAGGAAAAAAAGATATGATCAATGTTTTCAAAATCCGTAGAACAAATAACGCACAAGAAAGCCACATTGATTCCTTCTTCGCATAAACTCATACAAGTGAGTAAGATGTTTTTGAGAGCTATCCAAATAAACATCTTGATTTGTGTGGAGTCTTTTAATTTCCAAACATGGTTTCACACGTTTTTCATAGTGTTCAAACTGGATGAGCTACTACAAATCCTTGACCATTGATACCATTTGTTTCCAGGAAAATTGAGTCCAAACATGAAGCTCGAGTCGTTTTCCTACAACTTTCCTCTACAAAGATCTTCAAAACCTTTTCTTTTCGACGAAAGCGGAGAAGTAGGTGAAGGGGATGGTTCTGAAAGGGATATTGCCCATTTCTTCCATGTTTTCAGGCATCGAGGAATCTAAACCCTGACTTGTGGTTTTGAGCCCCTCGTCTACCAGGGTGAAACTGGCATCAGAACCATGTCTAAGGCATGATTTCATTTTAGGGATCTAAAACTTGGGACTGATTAAGATCACAGAGAGATCATGGTGGTCCAAGTGATACTGGTTCTGGGGATTTAGATGGTTTTTTTTTTTTGGTGTTTTGGAAGAAGCTTGAAAACGCAACAAGGACCATATTGATTTGAGGTGACCATTAGATGATCAAGTTGTCAAGTTAAGTCTTGAGTGATTATGAATTCTTTCGTTCTTAGCCCTCAAGAGTAAAAGCCCCTAATTCTCTTTCACCTCCCAAGGAGGGGCCTTAGAGGAATATTGGAAACACAACATCCTACGGGTTGGACAAAAAATGTATTTATTGACTCACATGATCCTCAACTATATATTAATCCCTCATCACATGACTCTATCTCTCTCTCTCTCGTTACGTTTGGTAAAGTCTTATCCATCTCTATTCACACATATTCTAAATTTTCCAGAACAAAAAAAAAAAGTCTTCCCTTTAACTAAAATAAATATATAATTGAATACAAATTAATAAATAAGAGTTTTTCTTTAGGAAAATAATAGTTTGGTCCAATTTCTTTTCCTTCAACTTGCCGTTTCTCTCACCCACAAATCCTTAGATCATTATGAAAATAACTCTAAACTTTTAGCCCTAACTAGAAGTACACTTTGATAGCATAATCTATTTTGTTAAATGTAATCCATATACACACACATAGGATACAATAGGATATAATATTGGGGTAGAATTAACTTGGGTGAAGCTGCTTAAATTATTTTTTGAATTTCAAAGTTATTTTTTTTTTTTTCATTTATTAGCTTAAAATACTTAAATATATATATAAAAATTAATTTTAATAGTTGGAATTATATTTTAAATTTTCATATATATATATATACATACATACATACATATATTATTTTACCATTAAAGAGATATTTCGTAGAGCAAAGAGGAAGAGAGAAAGAAATCCCCACAGCCCAACGAAATAAAATTAAGTTTTGGTTTCAGAATCCCCAAAATTCCGGCATGGAAGAAGGAAAACAGAGAGTGGATTTATTGGAAGGGAAAGACGGAAGCAGAGGCGGAGGCGGAGGTGGAGAGGCGGTCAACGGCAGCGATTCACCGGCGAGTTTGGACGGAATCGAAGCGATTTTGAACTACGAGTTTCGAGACAAGAGATTACTGGAAGAGGCTTTTACAGACGCTTCCTACTCGCCGGAAAATTGCTCGTCGTTCGAACGGTTAGAATACGTGGGAGATTCGGTGTTGAATTTTCTGATAACGAGAGAACAATACTTCTCGAATCCAAATCTGTCGCCGGGTTCGTTGACTCGGCTCCGAGCGGCGAATGTGGACACCGAAAAACTTGCTCGAGTAGGAATTACACATGGATTTCATCGGTATCTTCGCCACAACAAAGCTGATCTTCATCAAAAAGTAAGTATAATATCATCAGTTTATATATATTTATATTTTCTTAATTTTACAAATTCTTCATTGCTCTCATCGTCTACTCATTAAATTTCCTAATTGATTCCTCTCCTTTTTTTTTTCTTCACAATTACAACCATTTAATTCTTAACAAACCCATCCTTATGATCGTTATTTATTTTTTTCTCTTTTACTTTTCTATTTTTCATAATTATATACAATTACCCTAATGCAGGCTGTAGGTTATACAATAGAAAGTATTGTAGTTAATTGTAGTTATTGTATTTGCAGCTCCAAATATGGGTGAATTATAATAATTCCCCAAACTAGGCAATATTTCTTTCAAAATAAGTTAAGGCAATATTGATTATGCATAAAAGATTTGTATAATAAATAATTAGTATGGTTTCTTGGTTATTTAATATTGGTTAATCATCCAAATATAGAAACATCATCCTAATTAAAGAATAAATAAAATCTTAATAGAGATTGAATGAGCTAATTGCAAAGTTAGAGAATTTAAAGTTTGAAGATTTGAGAGGATAAGGATTAGATTAAAGTGTATTAGAATTGATTTTTGAAGTTTAAAAACATATAAAGAATAGTGTAAAAAAAAGGAAAAAAAAAAAAGAGAAAAGAAAAACAAATTAAAATTTGATGGTTTTACTTTCTAAAATTGCCTAATTAATTTTTAACATGTTTAAAATAAAATGGGAGTTTCTAAGTTTGAGTAAAGTTTAGGAATAGTGTGTTTGAATACAATAGTGAAAATTTAAAATTTATGGATTAAATATATATTATTTGAAGAACTTTCTCATAACGCTTTCTTTCAAATGTACTTTCAATTTTTTTTCTCTTTTTGGTAAGCAACTTTTTCTAATTCCTTACCTTTTTTGTACAATATTTTATGGGTTCTCGTTTAATATTTTTCTTTTGTCATACCGAACAAAATTATCGATGTGTTGTTTGTCAAATTTTTTTCTTTCTATAATGGCTTTGATTTAAATCTCAAGCTATATAAAAATTGATTTTTAGAACACTTGGGTTCTTCTTAAAAAGGATAAAAAAATACAGAAGAAATTAGAACTAAGATACTTATTTGAGTTAAATTTGCTAATATTTGTTTAATACTTAATTGTTGAAGTTAAATTTTTTAAAAGAAAAAATTTGATTTTAGAAGGTGTCTTTAATTCATGAAGTTTCAAAATGTACTAGAATAATCTTCAAAGTAAAGTAAAGATTTAACATTTTAGTCATATAAGGAAAGAAAGAAATATATATATATACACACAAACGTCATTGATGTTATCACCAACCCTTTGATGACCATAAAGAATTAGTAACATATAAGTTCTATAAATCAATTGGCTTATTGCAATAATGAAAATGATTGACTTCTTTCTATAGTATTTTGTACTTTATGAATCATTTAGAATTGGAATCTTTTTGCCAAATAAAGTTATGATATTTTGGAGTTTTGAATTAAATTTCAAAACATAATCTTAGTTCAGAAGAAAAGAATCAAATACCCATGTATATATATATATATAGTTTGGTTTCATTTTTATTTTTTGTATCAGTTAACTAATTAATTGAGATGATCACAGATAGAAGAGTTTGGTAGAAGTATAGAGGAATATCCATTACATTCAAATGGAATGATAAAAGCTCCAAAGGTCCTCGCCGACATTGTTGAATCAACTATTGGAGCTGTTTTCGCTGATAGCAACTCCATTGACACGGTTTGGAAGGTTGTTCTTACTATTTAAACTCAATTATTATTCAAACATACTCCATATTTCTTTCATTCAATTATATACTTATATATATATATATATGTAAAGAAAGATGACGGGGGGGTTTGGGTTTTGTGTAGATATTTAAGGAATTAATGGAACCATTGATAACATTGAAGACAATGAAGAAACATCCAATGACAGAGTTGACAGAAATGTGTCAAAAGAGAAGCCTGAAGTTGGAATTCAGGGATCGTTGGGAAGAAACAAAAGAAATAGAAGTTTTGATTGAAAAACAAGTTGTTGGTAAAGGAAGTTATCGCAAAAAGCTTATTGCACAAAATAGAGCTGCTAAAAATGCTTTGGACAACTTGGATACATTTTTCCCACAGTTTAATCAACCTTGTCAACCTATGTAATTTCGTTCTCTCTCACACACATATACTTTTATATATATATATACATATATCGTAATTATTACCTATATATCTTTGCAATTAGTTTTTCTTTCATTGATTAATAATGTTTTCTTTCTTTCCATGGTTGGTTTGACCATCAAGGTAAAAACCTAATAGTAAGGATTACCTTTTTATGATCAATAAAAAATACATAGATAAAATTTTTACATAAGGTAGAATGAACAAGTATTAGAATGTAGAGAACTATGACGAAGGTACGTATATTTGATATATGTATATTTTTTATTTTCTATTATATTTGTAAACACGTAAAAAATAAACTATGAAACCATTTTTCAGAATATTTGACATATATTTGAGATCTTTATTAAATTTTTAGCCTAAAAGATCAAGTCTTTTAGAATGATGAAAAGCATTCATTGGAAATATTCTACGTTAAACGAACATAAACTAAAATTAGTAAATAAAAATAAAAAGTCATTAATTTTAAAATTATATTAATGAGGAAATAATAAAATATTTAGAAAACTAATTGAAGAGATAATGCAATTATTTATTTTTAAAAAATCCTGGTCTAACTAATAAATAAAAATGATTTATCATTAATTTAATAATTTTATGAAAATGTGAAAGAATATTAAAATGAAAATATATCCTAATATCTAGTAATCAAATACTGACTTCTTTTTCATAATATTAGAGATTAATTCTACAACTCTTTCTATAATCTATCAATAATATATTTATAATTCCATAAATTTTTTAAAAAAATATCCTAATCAAATATATAACATTTAAAAAAATTTATAAAATCTATGAACGATAGAGTGATAAATTCATCTATCGACAAATTCTACTATAATTACATAGTATCATTATTTTGAATGTAATGGTGACTATCCTTACTCAAAACGGAAATGGGCCGGGCCATTGGAAAAGAAGGGGCTGGAAGGTTGGAGAAGCAAGCCCAATTACGACCCATTCACTATCCATAATTGACCGTAGAAAAGAAACCCGATTTGCTTTTTCTTCAAGAAGTCGAAAACTTTCGCCTCTCACCAGAAAATTTCATATATACAACCTCCAAATCCAATCGGAACACCAACAATCAACGACTCCACCATTCTCTTTTCAGATCAGATTTACGTTTTGGACAAGAAACAGAGAATTTTCAGCTATTGAAAGGACTCGGATTTGTAAGAGATGGATTTCGAGCTCAGAAGGGCTAGAGAGAAGCTCGAGAAAGAGCAGAAGGAGAGGAAAGAGATGGCTCGACGGAAAGTGGAAAGGGAAAGGAAAGCTAAAGAAGAAGCCAGAAAGCTTCGAGAAGCTATTGAAGCGGCTCAAGTTTCAAGGCGACTCGATGCTGCTGAGGCCCGAATTAAGGTGCACTCTGCAACTGAATTCTTTTTGTTCTAGATTGAGTTAATCGAAGAATTCGTATTGGTATGTTTGTCTTGATAGAAAGTTTTTCTTGTAAATGGCGATCGCATACGGTTGGATCTTTTGTGTTTTTTCTTTTGATTCTTCTCTTGCTGAGGAAGCTATTTGGTTCTGAATTGAGACTGCGAACTTTTAATCATTCTCTATGCTCAAATGGTTATGTTGTATGCTCTTTATTATCTATTGATCCGAACCATAATTAGATTATGCTTTTGTCTGTAGGATTTAAAGCAAGGAAACTGGTGTAAACAAAGCTATAATAAGCTGTATTGTTAGTTACCATCGTTAAACATTGATTGCTAGTTACTGTAGTTAAAGATTGTGTTTGTATTAACTCTTCCTTATTCATACAACAATCCCTTTGGTAGTTTACACCAGAAACTTCGTTCTTTCCTTGTATTTGGGTCTTTTGAAATGAACTCACAGTCACCCAATAAACGTAATGCTGAAGGTATTTCCTGGCGTTTTGAAATTCCTGGATTGTCGGTTGTGTCCTGGTTGATGATTTCAGAAAATGGAATCATTTAGAACAAACCCTTCACAACGTTCACAACCTAGATAACTTTAAATGATTGTGAAATGGGAAAAGGATTTAAATGTTGACGTGTTTTTGTTGCATCTTTTGTGCTTAACTTGCTTGGCGTGATGGCTAAATTTTGTATGTGTTTCTAAGATTATGGTGCGGTGTTGACACTATTCTGCTAAAGAGGGAACAAACTGGCTTTCGAAGTTTTTATGCGATAGAGAGTTATCGATGTAGGATAAGGATAGGGTTATTTCTTCAAACAGGTTATTTGGATCATAATTTCTAGCTTAAAAACTAATATTACATAATGATCTCTAACTGTATTTTATAGGATGATAGGAAGAAGGTAAATGTCTGAACACAATTCTTAAAAGGTTATCGTTTAGAACTATTGATATTGTAAGTTATATGAAAAAGAGTCCCAGAAAAGTAAATATTCTTGTTTGGCTTGTGTTCATGGAAATCTAAATATTTCTGTATAAAAATGATCCCTTTTGGACATTTAAACATCTTAACTAAACGATTAGTAATGAATGCTTTGTGAAACTCAATAAAGTTTCAAAATTCCAGAGGATCAACTTATGTTATATAAACTTATATAAAGTTGTTGTTGCGTTTACAATATTTTCATTGTTATTGAACTTCTTCATTTTCCTATATCCTCATTACCTGGTATTGATAATAAGTAAACTATTGAAATTGCGGATTCTGGTGTTTGGAATTCTGGCCAGTCATCCACTTTTTATGCATGCATTTTCCACTTTTCCTTTTGAGTTTTAACAAGGCTCTGGACGTTCCAGGCTGATCAACTAATGGAGGAAACCTTGCTTGCGGGAAGAGGAATTAGCTTTTACCGTATTTTAGAGGCTATACCTTATCAGGGTAATGGAGACAAGATCAAGCTGTCCCCATCTAGTTTCACAGAATTGTCTGATCAAGGTGCTTTTGATAAGGGACCTGTGTACTTCCAACTGTCAGTAGTTCATCAAGAAGGTCCTTCTAACTCGGAAGTTACTAAGGAAAAGACTCACAGAGCCACCCATTCAGGTGTTTTGGAGTTTACTGCAGATGAAGGCTTTGTTGAACTCCCTCCTCATGTCTGGCAAAATTTATTTCTGGATGAGTCTTTAACGAAGCCATTAGTTGAAGTACGTTATGTGTGGCTACCCAAAGGAACCTATGCAAAACTGCAACCAGAAGGTTTAGGCTTTTTGGACTTGCCAAATCACAAAGCTATCCTTGAGACAAGTCTTCGTCAGCATGCTACCCTTTCTCAAGGTGACATACTGACTGTTGTCTATGGGGAGCTTACGTACAAGTTAAATGTTCTTGAGTTGAAACCATCTTCTAGTATATCTGTTTTAGAAACAGATATTGAGGTTGATATCATTGGTCCTGATTCACCCTCTGGAGCAATGGATCAACGTGTTCTTAAGCTGCTAACTTTTAAGAAGCACGAGTCTGGAATGGTAGAGGAAGGGTGTTATTCATATTACAAGTTCTCTATAGACAATGATATATGGGATATAATTTCATCTGGAAATGCTAGAGTCGAGGTAAAGCTTGAAGTGGAGACTAATGAAGGAGATACAAACATTTACATTTCAAAGCATCCTCTCATATTTCCTTCTCAGCATCAGCATTCGTGGTCTTCACATGATATTGGTTCAAAGGTCCTAATCCTCAACTCTAAAGACAAGAACTTCGGGCCTGGGACTTATAGCATTGGAGTGTATGGATTTAAGGGAACTTCGAAGTATCAAATCCAAGTGAGTGTTGAGGAGGCTACGAACCATAAGGTAGTTGGTAAACAGGAAGTCTCTTCATCAACAGCTACACACCAGGATACTGTAGAATGTCGGAATTGTAAGCATTACATACCCAGTCGAACTATAGCTTTGCACGAAGCTTATTGCAGCAGACACAACATCGTTTGCCAGCACGCTGACTGTGGTGTGGTCCTTAGAGTTGAAGAGGCAAGGAACCATGTGCATTGCGAGAAATGTGGACAAGCTCTTCAGAAAAGCGAGATGGAGAAGCATGACAAAGTGTTCCATGTTCCACTCAAATGTGCTTGTGGACTAGTCCTTGAGAAAGAAGAGATGGTGAGCAAATGATCTTTTGTGCTGTTCTTGTTTCATTTTCACGATGTCTTAATGTGCCAGACTTCCTTGATGGTAAGCTGTGTGATCCAATGTATTTTTGACAGGTTCGACATCAAGCATCCGTTTGCCCACTACGGCTGATAGCTTGTCAGTTTTGTGGAGACATGGTTCAAGCTGGAAATTCTGCTATGGATATCCGAGATAGATTGAGAGGTCTGTCTGAGCATGAAAGCATTTGTGGGTCTAGGACAGCACCATGTGATTCTTGTGGACGTGCGGTGATGTTGAAGGAGATGGACATCCATCAAATCGCTGTTCATCAAAAGAGCTGATTCCTGCTGTAGCAGTCCACCGGAGCTGTGTGATATTGAAATGTTGCTATGGTTTCATCTGGTTTCCATTATTATTCTTTGTACACATCATCTACCAGCGAAGGATTCCATGATTGTTATTCATGAAATTGATTCACAATAGTGATTGGAATTTAATGTACAGTAATTCTTGAAACTTGGGAAGATGAAATTTGAATGATCAGATGAATCTGTGATGTCCATTGTTGTGTCTGGTAGCTGTAAATTATGATAAATGTAGGTTGATGGTTAGCAAAATTATGGTAAATACAAAGAACATACCGTTTTGATTATTGAGATTTGAATGAGGTTGTATTCCAACTTCAAATAGAGTAAAAACAAAGTAAATTATAATCAATCACAATCAACTAATTCAAATTGAATACCACTTTCCATCCTACTTCAAATTTGAGCATTGAGATTATATTTATGTTAAGTTAATTTAGCAAAGATTTGAACTTTCTATCACAAGAAAATTAATAGTATTTATTAGTCGTTAGTTAGGCTCACTTTTAGCATACTCATTTATTCACTTATCAAACTAACATATAGGCTCGAGGTAATTGTTATTATTAGACAATCATTCGGCCTACCTTTGGATTTCTTTTTCCTTTGGATTTCTTTTTCTTTTATCTTCTTTTAAGACAACACAACACCCTCACCCTCTATTAATTATTAAACTCCCACCATAACAATCTTACACATTGATAATGACAAAAATGAGAAGGTGAAATCATTTATTTGTGTTCATATATGGATAGTATATATAGGATGGATAATATTGAAACAAGTGGCCACAGATTCATTTTAAAATATCAAGGACACTTCCAATCAACTTTCATCCCTCTCTGTTTCTATTCATTTAATTATAATTACAATAAAAGATTATATATTTGAGTCTTTTTCCTTTTTCCTAATTTGAGATTTGATGAATCGATTGAGTTATACATTATTTTTTAAATATATAGGTTAAGTGTTGATTTTGGTGTTAGTTTTTGTGGATTCTTCATTTTTGAAAGATGTCAACTACGGTTATAATTTTGAATTTGGTAGTTTAGTTTTTTGTTTATGACTCGTTAGTTCGATTTGTCACTTTTTGAGGTAAGGTTTTTGTAACTATCTTTTTAGAAAAAGATTTTTTTTTTACTTGATTTGATTGTTTTTCACATGGAATGTTTGAAGAAATTGGATGATAGAGAAGTGTTTTCCATTTTAATTATAAGAATCAATCTTGAATTTGGAACTACCAATCATTATTCTACCACTATGAAAAGAGAATTTGAAGATCGATGATCACACAAACAAGTTTCTAAAGTCACAAAATTTTCTTTCTCAATAATACTTTTCTTTTTTCGTCCATAGTTTTTATTTTTTTATTTTTTTATTTTTTTATTATAGTTTTCATTTTCTTTTATATTTTAAAATGTTATCTTTTAGTATTTAAGATTTAAAATGTATCAATTTTGATTTTTAAGTTATCAAAACTTCCACAACCTCAATTTTTCAATTTTCCAGTAAATACTCACTTGATCATTATTTGACACTAATGTTTTTTAAATAATTTAAAATAATTAAAAAGATAAAATTTAAAATTAATTTTAACAGTGATAAAAGACAATAAAACTTAATTAACTATACTCATTTTAATATTTTAAAATTAATTAATTGTCATTAACAATTTAGGGGTGTTTGAAAAGTCAGAATAATGTCAATCAAGATTAGAAAATGTGTTGGAATGGACGTTGAATTAAGCACGAAATAAAATAAGATCATAAAATATAAAAGTTAACAAAACATAATGAGTTTAGTATTACAATTTAGATTCGATTAAATCGCATTCCAAAAACACTTTGTTAAGATTAAAAGTAAAGTTTTGAATGTGAAAAATCGAGATAATATATAGTGTAAATTCTTAAATGTTAAATTGAGTTATTTATTTAGGTAAGTTTTAGTTAGAAGAATGGGTTTATCCACAATTTGCTGATAAATTAATATTAGCAAATGAGCAAAAGACGCGTCACTCTCCCTCTCCTTCTCCCTCTCCCAATCACTTCACTGAACAAATCTCCTCACCCAAACTCTCCCCCTCCTCTTCTCTCTACCGGAAAAGTTCAACCAACCTCTCCCCTCCCTTTAAAATTCATACTCCCACATCTCTCAGATATCGATGCACCTCACCATGACCTCCGGCGGAATGCCTTCCATACCTTCATCTATTTCCCCCCCGCCGGTCTCTTTACCTCTCAGAAATATCCCCGGCAGCTACGGTTTGCCGCTGCTGGGATCCATCGCTGACCGACTCGATTACTACTGGTTTCAAGGACCCGATAAGTTCTTCAGGACTCGTATGGAGAAGAATCGAAGCACGGTTTTCAGAACAAATGTTCCTCCGTCTTTCCCTTTCATCTCCGCTGATCCCAGAGTAGTTGCGGTTCTGGATTGCAAGTCCTTTGCGCATCTATTCGACATGGAAATCGTGGAGAAAAATAATGTTCTGGTCGGTGATTTCATGCCCAGCATTAGTTTCACCGGAAATATGAGAGTGTGTGCTTATTTGGATACCTCGGAACCCAATCACTCCAAGGTACGATCTGGATAATTTCTTCTTCCATTCTGAGGTCAACTATTTGATTCCCATTTTCTCATTTGTTTTTAAAATGGAAATTAGGGTTCCGATTGGCATTTTGGATTTGGGGATTTTTTTTTACCCCCATTTTTAGTCCGTTCCGCGCCAAGAAAGACGTCTCACGTAACCCAGCTTTTCTCATTTTATTCCTTTTCTTCCATTTATATAAAGAAGCTTCATTATAATTAAACAACTATTACAATAATAATAATCAAGCACCACTAACTCCCCATTTCTTCTTAAAATATTTTCATCTTTTTAAATTTTGTAACTTCAAAATTCAAAATTACTTCTACTTTTAATAACCCATCATTATTCATTGTTTATAATCAAAGTTTAATTTTGTTTTTTTTTTCGACTAAATAACAATTTTAACATTTTAAAAATTAGGACTAATAAGGTTTATCTATGATAGATTAATGTTTGTAATATGGTATTAGTGATTAATTTTATGAACGATAGATTTTGACAAATTGTTTTTTATGTTCTATTTTATTAAAAGTAACTAAAATTCAACGTAGATTATTCTTATTTCTAGACAATTTTAATAAAGGTACTCAAAATATTGAATATATTTCCAGGCATATTTGGTAATATGTTTTTTGTTTTTATCAAAATTAATTTTTAAAAATAATACATTTTATTTTTGAAGAAGAGAAACAAAATCAGTTCCCAAATATGATATTTGTTTATAATAATATAAAATTGAAAAAAACAGAAAAAAGAAAAACAAAATATTGAAATGGTGACCTGAGCTTAGCTTTTATTATCCCATTTTTTCTCATAAGTGCTTTGGAATTGGAGTGGGGCCATTTCTTCTCCGTTTAAAATTCGGTTGATATTTTATTTTTAGAAGTTGAGACATTGTTTCGCAATTTAACTTTCTGTACGTACTTACACATGTCATTGTCTTGCCTTATAGAACCTTTTGGGTCATGATTCATTTCTTCTCTTTTTGAAAAGCATTAAGAATCAATATTCCCCATTTTTAACTAAAATAAGATACTTACTCATACTGCCTTCATCTTTCAACTCCTCTCATCACTCATTTCAACTTTTAATCGCTATTTGTAGAGTTATAATTATCCCTACTCTCTCTTTCTCTTATATTTAATACATAAGAAATTTCACTAATTCTTTCTACACATTCAAATTTTGTTTTTAACGAGTTCTCCTGCCTTTTCTTTTCTTTTCTTTTCCTTTTTGTTATTATAAATTATGGGTGCGATATTTGAATCATAGACTTCTTCGATCACATCTATTTGTCAGTTTAGCTAAGTATTTGGTAATTTTTTTTTTTGTTTGTTTGCTACTATAGAGGTTAAAGAAAAAGACTTTGGTTCAAATATCATTTTGGTTTCTATATTTTAATGTTGTTAATCTTTCGTTTATGTTATTTTAAATGTCCAATTTTAATACTTACGCCTATCAAGAAATATAAAGTTTATCCAATGCTTTGTTTTTTATGAAAATTATTATTATTATTAGTAAGTCAATTTCAGGTTTTTTTTTCTTTTTTTGGCTAAATTTAAGATTTAAGTACAAAAGATTAAATTGAATAAATAAAAAAAGGCTATTTTTAAACAAAAATTTATGATATATAATTTGTATTTATTTTCAAGATAAATGGTTGGTACAAAAAATATATATATATTTGTGGTGTTGGAGTTTTTGGATGTAAATATCTATTGTTCGAGAGGAGCCTTCTATTTCATACGCATTTTAAACATTGAGATATGGATATGGTAGGGAATGCAACAACTGCAGGTTTTTGTCTGTTCACAATAATTGTTTGCAAATATGTTTTTCATACTTTTGTTCGTTTTTTAAACGAAAATGAGAATTTTCCTAACACTTCCAATTGTGTTCCCACTTATTAAATGCCATCATTTCTCTCCTCTTATTAAAATTTTCAAATCATATCCATAATTACATATTCAGATACTATTTTCTTAAAATAAAGTTTACATTTTTTTTTCACAAAAAGATAATATATATGTATATATTTAAAATGGCTAATTTGTGTTTGTGCAGTCAGTTTGAAAGTTAGGATTGATACTTCTAATATTTTAATATTATTATATATCTCTCTTTTTCACTCATCCTCACCAGAGAGAGGATTCCTTAGATATTACATTAAATTCATTTCACTAATTAACTTAAGCTTTTTAGCTTTAACTTTTATGTAAGAATCAAATAAATGTGGATGAAGAAAGAAGAAAGAAGGTGGAAGAGGCCGAAATGGAGGAGATGAAAGAAGAAAGGAGGAAAATAGAAAAAATGACATGGTGATATGTTGATGTTGATGTAGAGTTGCAATGAAGAAGAGGGGAGAGAAAAAAAAAATAGAGTGGTGTGGTGAGCATGTGACGAAAGTCCCACAGTATAAGTTAAAAAGGGGAGATTGTTTTTGGTATATATTTTGATCAGGTATACATATTGAAATAAAAATAAGTATAATATCCACAAGATTAAATATAATGTAGAATTACAAAGTTGAAATTTGTTTGTTTTTCATAGATTTCTGGTATTCGAATCCTTATAGTACATTTTTCGATTTTGTGTTAAAAGTGAATCTTAAATTTGTGTTATGAAACAATGTCTTGGTCAATTACAATTTTCCATTCATAATTTTGAATGACATCGAATTTGAACTCTACAAAGTTCTTCATCGGAATTGAGTTGAATGGAATTCTCATGCAGGTAAAGAACTTCATTACAGACATTCTACGGCGGAGCTCAAGGATATGGATATCGGAGTTGGAATCGAACCTGTCGACGATGTGGGACGGCATTGAATTAGAAATGGCAAAGAACAAACAATCGGGCTTCAGAAACTTTCTCCAACCAGCTCTTTTCAACTTCTTCTCCAAAACTCTTGCCGGCGCCGACACGGCAAAATCACCGGAAGTGGCAAAATCCGGGTACATAGACGTCATAATATGGCTCGGCCTCCAGCTCGTTCCCACCATCCACATCGGCGTTCTCCAGCCCCTTGAAGAAATATTCCTTCACTCTTTCCGATTACCCTTTTTCCCCATTGCTTCCCGCTACCAAAGACTCTACGATTTCTTTCAAAAAGAAGGTACTCTCTCCTCTAAACCACTCATTATCTCTCTTTCTCTTTTTCATTTTCATTAATGATAAGTAAGCTTAATCGACCATCCATTGGTTAATGAATTGAGTATTTACCACCTTAAATGTTCGAATTTAATGTTTCTAACTTTATATATAGTATTTATAGTTTGATAAACTCCTTATAAATAATCTTTAGTATAACCGATAAAAATCAATTTTTCTGTTTATTAATGATATATACTAAGGTCAATTTCACTTTCAATTTAAGATCATAATATACATTTTTTTAACGTTCGAAGGATCTATTAAAGATAAAATTGATAGTTCAAAAGCTTATTAGATATTTTTTTATAATGAACAAGGTAATATAGATTTAAATTTTAGAGTAGAAGGACTAAAACTAAAATCCAGAGATAATTGTACCATTAGCCCAAAATTAGGGATAGAATGAAAATTGCCACTTTTTAAAATGTAATTTTTTTGTTGTTGTCATCAACGGAAATTATTGAAACGACTTTATGATGCATGCATATAGGACTCTCAACTCTGGACTCTGTTTTGCATTTGCCACACACTCCTTGCTCCTCCATTTTCAATCATGCAACTTTAAAATCTGAGAGCAGTGAGAGCAAGATCACAACCCATGCAGACTATAATCCATTTTGATAATTTCTCTTTGATATAACATAAAGAAAAAAATCTAAAAACTCAAGTTTTTGAAAAGTAGGGATATTTCTTCTTGTTCTGTTTTATTTTTTTCTCAAAATTTGTTTGGGTTACTTGTCTGAAATACACTGAGAGATGTTTGGACCCCAACAATTATAATAGTTGTTGTTTTCAACTATTCTAACATATAACAATTTCCAATATTACCATTTCAAATCTCTCTTTATTATCATGTTTAATGTTACACGGTTTACTACCAATCTCTTTCTCTCCATTATTTACTATATTCTACTCAAACTAAAACAGTCTACTCTAAACAATCTCAGACTATGATAACTAATTTAACGTTTTAAACACGTTGTAAAATTTAGGGTTTGTTGTGTTTTGGAACAGGGGCGGAAGTTGTTGGGCGAGGCGTCACCGAGTTTGGATTAACAAAGGAAGAAGCCATTCACAATCTCATCTTCACCATGGGCTTCAACGCCTACGGTGGCTTCAGTCTCTTCTTCCCGGTTCTACTCGACCGTATACTCAACGACAAAACCGGTCTACAACAAAGAATCCTCGAGGAAGTCAGGTCAAAATCCAGCTCCGGTCTGACCTTCGAGTCGGTCAAGGAGATGGACCTCATCTACTCCGTCGTCTACGAGACACTCCGGCTCGACCCCCCGGTTCCCTCCCAATACGCCAGAGCTAGAAAGGATTTCAAACTAACTTCCTACGATTCAATGTATAACATCAAGAAAGGGGAACTGCTTTGTGGGTATCAGCCGCTGGTGATGAGAGATCCGAAGGTGTTCGATGAACCGGAGACGTTTAATCCAGACCGGTTCCGAGGAGAGAAAGGGGCAGCGCTGCTGGATTATTTATTCTGGTCGAATGGGCCGCAAACGGGGACGCCGAGCGAGAAGAACAAGCAGTGCGCTGGGAAGGATTTAGTGGTGCTGACGGGGGTGGTGTTTGTGGCTTACATATTTAAAAGGTATGATTCGATTGCTGGGGAAGGAGGTTCCATTACAGCTTTTCAAAGGGCTAATTGAAAAGTGAAAGTGAATTATATATACATTATGTATCGTTTATTGAGAGATGCACTTTTCTTGTTCAATGGCTTCTTTCTTATGTATGAGTTTGGAGCCAAAATGGGAAGATTTGGAATAAATAAATCAATAAAATCAAGATTTACTTCATCTTTTGATAAATAGTAGGTTTTGTTTTTAAAATTTGGTTGAGAATTCAAACATTTACGTAAGAAATGGAAAACCCATCGGTAATTAAGAAAAACAAACATAAATTTCAGAAACCAAATAATTACCAAACTGCTTTAGCAGCTTACGAATTTACTTGATTCCATCTCAATAGCAGAATGTGTAGTGGCGTGACAATGGTTTTAAACCATCCCATCCCTGGCAAAGCAAAAGAATATTTGTATATATATCCAACGAGTGCAAATCCAAAAGAATTTGCTTTCACAGTCAGAGAGAGGACCTTAAAATTTCACAATGAAGATGACAAATGACTGAATGAGTAAACACGGCATCTTCAAGAACACATTAGTTGCTTTCAACTAATGAACGTTTTCTTATGATGAACTAACAATGGTAATTGACATTTCAATTCACTAAACATACCTGTAATAATCACTTTCGATCTATTTCGAGTAAAATTTAAGTTACTATCCGAAAAAGATAAATATATTTATAAGAAAACAAAACATCAGGATGGAGAGAAGTGATACTGTTTGGATGCTCTCTTTACGCAGTTTGAATATTTCCTTGTTTTTGAGTACGAGATTTGGTAGTGCCTTCTTTCCATCCCCTTTGGCGAGCCCTCTGCTCCCACATAGCTGTTAGTCTCTTTTGTGCCGTTAATACTGCTTCAGCTTTCTCTCTTGCTTCTTCACATGTTTCCATCCCAGAATTGCACTTGTCTGCTTCTTTTTGATACTGGGATGTCATCTTTTTCGCCTCGAGTAGAGCCACATCGGCACGGCGTTGATTTTCCAAAGCTTCGGCTTCCTTTAACTTCAGTTCCTCTAACAATAGGTCTGCAAAGTTCTTTTCCGTGTCTCGACTCACTTCTGGGTCATGCTTAACACAATCTGCAAAATGCACAAGTGATTATAATCTAAGAAGCATGGATTTGATTAGCGTTTCCGTGCGACATGGTTTGAACACTTTTTAGAGGAATAAATGTGATACACTAATTGTGCAAAGCCAACACACAATTTCTTCTTGTTTAAAAGTGATATATATGATTTCAAATGCACGTTTTAATAAACTGTCCTTGTCATGTATGTGTTCAAAATTTAAAAAAATGGTGTGTCCTCATGTTCATGTTGTGTCGTATCCATATCAGTGCTTCTTAGACTACAGTCCAGCGATTGAAGTTTATCGGTTAAACAAAGGAATAAATTCTAATCCATCTCTTCTCCATGATAACTTATCACAACTCTGGTATCAGTTCACTATAGTGAAAGGAAGGTGACATCAACGGCAGTTGGAATAAGATTGAAATCTGAGGAAAGAAATCCAAAGAGCTATTATGTCTACAAGAGCTGAGCCCGAAAATTCATATGGTTGGGAAACAATGAGCTATCCAAGTTCACCATTCATGATTGTGGCCTTACACTCATAGTCAGTTCATCACACACAATTTTCAGAAACACTTGTGAATCTTCACATTTAAACATATTAAGAAGCAAAATTCATAGATCATTCATTCTGCTCAATCCATTTATGTTGCAGTGTTATTTCAAACACAAAGCCTCATCATTTACAGCCTAAGAAAACATATTTAAATGGCTCTCTTAGAATAATGCAAACTAATTCATGATCATAAGGATTGAGATATTGAGATCTTTGATACCCATATGACAAAGTTTAGGAAAATTGTTGCTTTTCAAGAGTCATGATGAAGCAAAAACAATATAACCATTTGAGAAAGAAAGTTAAACTAACCTGCAAAGGTAGAGTTCCTCAATTCTGCACAACAGACAGAAAAACACCAAAGTAAGTAAACAAATTACGCAAAACCAAAAGAAGGGAAAAATTAAAAGACATACAAGACTGGAAGAAGCTTACATCCATAATCAGATGCCCCTAAACAATTAAGCCAATGCCCATGAGCAGAAACTAATTCAAAATTCTTAAAACTACATAAAAGACAGAAATCCTACGAATCAAGAGACAGAAAAATAAAAAGAGAAGAAACTCAACCGAACCGCAAAACCCAGAACGAGATCTAAGCAAAATTAGAAGAAACCCAGAAGAAGAGATCTAATCGGATCTGAGCATAAGTAAAGAAATACCTTCAGGAATTGAGATGACAGGGTGAGAAGGGCAGTCGCAGAAACAAGGAGGGCATGAGGAAGAGGAAGAAGAGTGAGTAACGACGGCTAAACCTTCCTTGAAGTGCCAATAGAGAGGAGGGCCGAGAATGTAACCAACAATGGTAATGGCGATCAAAGCTAATCCTAACTTGATGAGTGAGGGATTGCAAGAAGAGGGTTGAATTGCCATGGGAGGAAGTGGAAGGAATTTGGAGAGAGTGAATTGAAATAGTTGAAATTTAAGAAAGAAAAAAGAAGTGGGGGATGGGAGAGATTTAGAGTTGAGTTTGTTTGGATATTGCAATCTAATGGTTTCTTAAAAATTTCTTCAATATCTTTATCTCAATTTTTTATCACAACATTTTAAAAATTCTAAGCTTTCTTTGGAATTCCGCGTAACTCTTTTTTTGTTATTATTATTTCCTTCAAACAATTGTAAAAAAAGACTTAAATTTACTTTTGAGTACAAAATAATGAATTTTTACCCAAATATAATACTTTTAATTTGGTATAAAAGAAAATGGTCAATGTAGTTTAATTACCTTTACAATTGTAGGTTTATAGTCGGGTGTGGGACGAGTTAGGGTACTTTTTTTAGACCTTCAAATATTCAATCCTACATAGGAAGGTAAACCAATCCAATCCTCATATTTTTGGATTGAGTGATCGGGTTAGCCTTTACACACCAAAACATCGTGAAAATAAAGTTTTATGAGAAATAGAAAAGAAAAAAAATTCATTCTACTTAACAACAAAGTTGTCAATTAACCTTCCTTTATATTAGTGAATGATAAAGGATTTGTTTATTTATTTTGAAAAATATATCTAATTTGAGGGTGTTCTAAGGAAAGGTATATACAAATCCTTTTAGTCATTTAGTTTCTCAATCCCAAAAGACAAAGCTTGGAAGACTAATTTACCATTAGACCGAGTAATGATAATGATATTAATATAAAATTAGTTATATATACATATATATGCTAGTACTAAGTTGAGACACTTATAAATTCACATTATGTCCAATGCTATGATATGGACCATTTATTTTTTCAGCAAGCAATTTAGTGTTGGATGAGTAATTTAATATGTTAACCGATTCAATTAAGGAGAAGTAATCAATGAGTTAAAAGATGTCATAATGTGATTGCTATATTAGTTTAGTGTATAAAAGTTCATTTCCATCTATTTATGTAACTACCCAACGCCTTCTTGAATAGTTTTCTTCTATTAGGGTTCCGAATATACTAAAACATATATTAAAATTTAAATGTGAAAATATTTCAAAAAAAAAAAAAAAGATTTACAAACACCATTTAGTTGATCAATTAGTTGATCACATCATTTTGTCCGACGATTTAAATCTTGAATTTATTCAAAAATTAATTTTGAAGAACTTCTCGATTTCTTCCATTTTAAAATCTCTTTCAATCTTGTCTTTGCTTTTATTCTTTTAAATACAAATTTCATTATATTAGAATTAATTTTAATTTACAAAAGAAATGTTTGGAAATGTTTTTCAACTTTACCAAAGTAATTCAAACCATTTTTAAATCTGTCTATAAACATGTAGATGTAGTATGGTTAAAAGCTTCCAATTTTGCTTTTGTTTATTTGAGTGGAAATATTAAGTAACAAAAATGATAGATTGTGGAAGTGCAGGGGTGAGGTTACCTTTCATTTTGTAATTAACAGAGTTACGAGAATACAAAAATAAAAAGTAAATGCCTTGGAAGAAGAAAAAAAAGGCCTAACACTATGGTTTAAGTGGTTCAAATTACAACATGTACTCTTGTGATCTACATAGTAAAGAGATGTGTGAAAGATGGAGGAACTGACTCATTTTTAGAGCTATGTGTATGTTATTATATAATTCTGTGCAGTAGAATTGGCAAAGTTTGCATATAACTTCAGCCTGTTTTTGGATTGCATTGTTTGTTTTCATCGTCTCGTAAACTATTCTCATGTACCTTGCGAAGCAACTGCTTGAAAGAGCTCATGACAGTCGGATCATCCTGCGGGCAAGACAAGACAGTAATAATTGCATAAGCTTCAGGTTTAAGGGTATATGGGAAAATTGACTGAAGTTAGTATGTTGAAACCAGAAAGTTTGTGTTTGAGGTGTTGAGTTGTGAAAATTAATTTCCTCAATAAATGTGCAAAAGGGGTAAAGAGGAGAAGATGAAGTTTATCAATAAATGTGCAGACTTCAGTTGTGGATACTACTAAAATTGGTGGAATTGACTTATTTCAGCCGAACACCTCATTACAATATACTAGGAGAACTTGAACAAAAAAGAACCAATTGAACAAATTTTATAAAGGGCTCTTATCAACTTGAATGATGGGGAATGAGAATAGATAATTATAGAACCAGTGACATATAAGAGGCACTCAGATTGATATGTAACAATACATGTTCTGTTTTCTGAGAAATTATCAAGGGAACTAGTGGTGACAAATAGCAATAGCAATACAACTTCATTGTCATTGTAAAACTTACATGAAGGAGGTCAGTAAAGGCGCTGTCGTTTAGCATCCGAGGAAGGAGTCTCCCAAGTCCCAGGCAAGCCCTTTATTGATAAAACCAAGCACAAAATCAATGATGTGGTAAAACCAATCAAATAATGAAGTTTTTAAAGCCTTCAGAGGAACTTTTAGCTAACCTTGGACTTTCAGAGAGCATAAGATAACAGCGAAAAATATGTTTAAGCAGCCGTTGTGAGGGTTCTTCCGAAAGTCTTTCCATCATTGTTTCCAAGGCATGAGTTATTGCAAAAAAGCGATCAGCTATGATACAGCAGTACCTCAATCCCTCTTCATTCATTAGAATTTTCTGAACAATAAACGTGGCAACCTGGATGATCTTAGGATAATGAGTGACAGCCTTGATATAAAATGAATCAAGATGTGTGACATCATTGAGAAAACAATATCTGTGCTCGGTTTACGATCTCGTCTTGCGGTACTCACCGTTTTTGACAAGCCTTTTCCCACATCCATGCATCGCAGACAGTATGGAACTATTTCAGTTTTGAGTAGGAAGTAAATAACTTCCTTGTCATCAACCTGCAAGAGTGAGGTAAGCAATTGCATAGGTACAAAATAACTCAGGTAGTTACACAGAATTTGATTTGATTTGTGAACTGAAAGTTTCTTTTTTTTTCTTTGGTACACAGCTTGTTGTTGTCGTTAAACTCTTTAGAGCTTGTTGCTGTCTTTAAACTCATTAGAGCTCGTCGTTGTCTTTAAACTCATTAGTTTGTTCCAAAGTAATCATTTCATCATGATACTAGCAAGAGTTGATGTTAACCTCAGAACAGAAAACAAAATGTAAAGAAAAAAAACAAGTGACTACCTTCACTAGTGCACCAATTACTCCTAAGCTAGTGAGCCTGAGATATTCATGAGGTTTTTCCTTGATGGTGGTATTAAGGAAAGGGTACAAATAGAGTGGAATTTTAGCTGCAAAAATAATATGTATTCAATCAGAAGCCATGAAAGATCAGCAAAACTCAGACCATCAATGCTACCTAATTCAAAAAGTCACTGGTTAATGCCTAAACATCAATACCAAACGCCTTTAACATGTAAAAAGAAAAAAAACAACAGAGATATATATCGAATTTTGCTGAGACCTTACCTTTCATAAATGGCACCCTTGTTTCTGGGTGAGAGGCTACACACTGCAGAAGATAAGTACACAGTTTCTTAAGCAAGCGGAAGATGGATTTTTGTGTTCAACCATGGAGATAAGGTGCATGTTCTAAATGACATGTATCCGAGGAGGAATTGACAAACACAATTTCATACAAGTCAAAATGATCAACAAACAAAACAATCTATCTTCATTCAACTTCACATCTGAGAACATAAGTGAGATGATAACCTGAATAAGCGCAAGAGCATTGCAGACCCTAGTTGAAGCTTTTTCCGTAAGGTCAGGCTTGGACAGCAAATGGTAAACGTCCATTATTTCCTTCAATTGCAACACACAAATAAAAGAAATCACACATCTTGAAGATTGACATTGTTCTATAAAGGCATTGCCACAGTTGAGAGTTCATACCTTTAGAAGGGTAAACATAGTACCAAAGGAATGCCATATCAGAACAGCCAAATTATCAAACATACTCCTATTCTGAAGAGAAAAACCAAAAATATGCACTGAAGAGTTTGAATCATTGGGGAAAACATTCGAAGTTTATTGCTAATCAAATTCTTTCCCATGAATTTTGCACAGAAATTTAGGGCCATTTCGATAAACATTTGAGTTTTGAAAACTAAGCCTATAAGTATTACTTACATCTATAAGTTTCTTTGTTTTGTTACAATTTCTACCAATATTTTCAGAATTAGGACAAAGTTTTGAAAACACAAAAAAGAAGCTTCAAATTCTCTATTTTCTCCCGAATGGTTCAATTTCAATGTTCGTCCTGAATGTTCCCACGGAATGTTCGCTCGTATTCGTATTCCTTTATGCTTTCACAAATTACAGTTAAAATAAGTGTCATCTCATAGATTCACATTAGAGATATGCATTACAGAAACATAAAACAACAAAGAATAAAAGCATATTTTTATCAGATCATTTGAAATTATAAAATCAGATCAAAACAAAGTGAAGAATCACATTTGAAAAATAAAATTTAAACAGCAAGTTCAACACTCCGTTCTCTCTCTCTCTCTCTCGAACTTTGCTCTTTGCTCACTTTTTTCATAAAAAAGGAGCCAACAGAATGAATAGCGAGAGTCAGGAACAAGAAGCGATTGCGAAGACGTACAATCACGAGGGCGAGAGTCGAGAGCCTAACACGAATGCATGTACAACAGGCTGTTTCAGTAATTTCCGTGGCGAGAACCACACAATAAAAAGTTAAAAAAGAAAGAACAAAAAAAAAACAAAACTTGAGTTTTATTCCATTATGAATTGGACCAACATTACAACTCTCTTTGTTTTTAGGAATGGACTAAGAATTCATGGGTTTTCTTTTCTCCCTTCTTTAGACCGACTCCAAGGCCACCACAAAAAAAAGTCTGCAATACGATCTCCCGATCAAAACCCATTAACTTAAACGGATAAATTACAGTATATTCAATCATTTATAGGCATTTGGGTTTAGAGTACCTGAGAAAGAAGGTGCAAAGCACGTTCACGAGTAGGGGCGTGGTTGAGAGCGAGAATGAGCTGATCGACAGAGACATTGGTAAGGTCCGTAAGAGGAGGATTGGGTTCCGAGGCGGTGGTTGGTTCACCGAACAGAGAGACGGGAAGATTGGCCATGATTGAGGGAATGGGAAGAGAGAGTTGGGAGTTGGGAAATGGGAAATGGGAAATGAGAAAAGAGAGAAGAAAGTGAGGAAGTGAAAGTGAAATTGAAAAAGAAATGTGGAGATTGGTTTGGAAGAAAAACATGATTCTCTTTGGTGTCTGCATGTTCTCTGCCTTTATACTGTCACCTCACAGCCGATGATTTCTCCGGCCGCTAAACATCAAATATTTATTGCTCCACTCTATAAAATTCACCCCTTCTTTCAATTACTTTTTTCTCAATCCATCTTGGGTCCAGATTTAGCTAAAGTTTCTAACTTGTTTATGATTTTGCTATGTTTCGCCATATTGCTAAATCCTATCATTTCTAAACTTTTTGCAATTTAGAATATATTTGTCTTGACTTTGGATGTCGAGTTTGGATTTTATTTGGAATTTTAAAATTTTTTATATAAGATTTTATAGAAATTAGCAAAATTTGAGAAGTAGGATTTTGCTATATGATTTGGAATAGTTATATAATTTTTCTTGATTCAACAAGTAATTCAAGTGTTTTTTTTAATAAGGGTTAGATATCATATTAACTAAATTTAGAAAAAATGATAAAAAAATTGAACATTTTAAATAACTTAATGATTTTGTTGAGGGTAAATAGTTTGTCAATTTTTTTAAAAAAATTTTAAAACCCTTCCTTAAATTTACCTTCACTTACATCATTTTCACTTGCATCATTTAAGAATAACAAAGATAAAACTATGGGTTCGTTTGGATTTACTTGAAAATATGTTTTTCAAAAACTTCATTTTTTAAAAAACTTTTTTTCCTACAAATTGTTTAATATACAGTTAAAAATTCAAACATACCATATAATTTAAAACATTTTAGGAAATAAGGATAAATTACTTTGACAACTGAGTGAAATTGCAAACTTGATGGATATCCCATTTCAGTAAAATTATTTCTATTTCTTAAATAATTTTTTTAAAAATATAAATGGGATGAGAGATTTAAAATTGAGACATTTTATCTTTAAGTACATGTAAATGGTCAGTTGAACTATGCTCTCTTGCAAAATAATATAAATTATATATTATTTTCTCAGCTCAATAACTAAAATACAATAATTTACAAATTTTGAAATACCTATACTATTTCTAAATATGTTTATAAATGTTATTGTTAGCACACAATTGTTTCAATATTACCAAAATTGATATAATATATGGTGAAAAGATCAATAAAAGAAAACTCCTGGGTATGGAATAATCTTTACTATAGAAAAATATATATATTGGCAAAAATGTGATCAATACTTGAACAACTGCTTTATTCATAGAGAGAAAATTCATCAAAGCCACTTAGAGAAGGGTACGACAAAAAGCAATATCAAAGCAGCTGATTTACATATGGTGGAAAAGGGGATCCCATATTTTCCTTTAGCAAACAAGCCTTTCAAGAAGGGTAAAAGAGTCAACAACACCCACACACAACCCAAAATCTCCTCTATCCCGAACCCTCGACGTTGCCCATCATTGGGTAGCGATAATATTAGTGGTTGCATCCCAACCAACGCGGCAAACGACAATGCCATCAAATTCAACAACACTAACGTTGTACCGAGAATAAATAGCGGTGATTCGTTAAATGTCTTCCAACGTCGTGATGGTTGGTATTAGTAGCATCGGCATCAGATTGGTTTTAGGCGTAACTTCAAACACGGCCTCAAAATTACCAAACAGCTTCAAAACAAGGCTCAAAATTCCAAAGGCATATGAACTTGTACTCAAGATCATTTCTATCCTTACCTTGTTCCACCATGCATGAAGGGATAAGCCCCATTGGAGATACTCAAATATTATTGAATGGGAGTGGTAAAGGATAAATGTGGTTACAAAGATTGCCAATAAAGCTGTGTCTTGAACCTAACAATTTTGCCAAAAATACAATATAAATATTGATTAAACGGCCATGTATAATAAAGTTCATATATTTTATATTGAAATGTGAACTTACCGAAGGCAAGAAGTGAGAGTTGGTGAGAATGGCATAGGCAGGAAGAATGGCATAAGTTAATTGGGGAATGGCACAGAGGCTTCGAGTTAGGAAGTATGTGTAAGCTAAAAACTGTCTAAACTTGAGGTGAGTGAAGAAAAAAGTTAAAAGTGGGTTGTTTTTACTGATCAATATCTCCAATATGCCTGTGATCCATCTCCTTCTTTGGATCAGAGTCTCAGAGCCACCCATGGAAGCCAACCCCATAAAGGCTGGTGGGTTTGGCAGCACCAACACCGATTTCCACCCTTCTGAATGGATCTTTATTCCCATAAGGATGTCTTCTGTCATGGACCCATATAACCATCCCACCTAATTAAAAATGGCTCAACCCATTATTATTAGTATTATTAATTTTCTTTTCTTTCTTTCTTTCTTTCTTTCTTTCTTTTTTTTCTTAAGAAAAAACACTGACCTTTAAACCCCAGGCAGTGTTGTTTTCGTAGTTGGCACTTGCTACTTGATAGGCGGACTGAATGGAAGTAGAAAGATTTGTTGTATGATCAGTGGACTTCACCCCTCTTAATATTTCATTGGCTGACTTGGTCAACTCTTCTGATTCTCCAAAATTCTCCTCAATTTTTCCTAAGAATGAATGATTACAAAATAACATACCAATATCCATCCTAACATGCATTGTCCCAAAAAAATCATTAGACCAATAACCAATGTTGATACATATCCAAAACCGCATAAATGGTAAAAAAGAATCAACACACTTATGGTTCACGAACAATGTATTATTGACACAACTATAAGTATCGAGTAGAGGAAAAAATATGTAGTTTATTATGAAAGAATAATTCATAATACAGAATATCGAGATGATTAAAAATATTATATATAGCACATGTTTCTAAATTCTAAAGCCAAAGTTGTGAATAAACTAAGTTAACTCACTGCCTGTTTTATTTTGTGAACTATTCAAGGTATAAATAGTTTTACGTCTATGAAAGCAATTACATCCACCGTAGAGAGGACCTTGAATTCCTGCCATCCCACGTAACAACATCTACCATAATACCACAAAATAAATAAGAATAAGACTGAAGAATGTGAGAGTTTATGTCTAAAACAACTAAAGAAAGTTTGAATTACTTGGAAGAGGGTAATCATTTGACACCCAAATGGATCATCTTTGGGTTGATTGTAAAATACTTGAGGGAATTGTACAAAAACACTTTCCTCTTCTGGTGCTCCAAGTAGAATACACATGGCATCAACTACGACATTTGGGTTGTTGACATACATGTCGCAGTCTACATTTACTATAAATGGCGCATTTGTCATCACTCCCGATACCCTTGTCTAATTTGTTTCAATTTCAATAACAATAAAAATGTCTCACTATCAAGATAGAGAAATTAACAAATCAAGCATAGATACAATTTTAGAACTTGAGAATTAAAAACATATATTTTTTACCCTAAAACGCTTTGTTATTATATAATCAATTAAATATTGTCAATAATAATAAAAACTACCAATAGATATAATACAATATATATCCAAAGTGTTAAGTTTGTTAAACATACCAAAACATTCAAAGCACCAGCTTTGTAGTAATGAGGTTGATTTGGTCGTTTTTCTCTTGCTACATATACCAAATTTGGTATCCCATTTGAATCATTCCCTTTGTTTTCTAATAAAATCTGCAAAATTTCCTCATTTAACAAACTCCATAAATATTACGAATTAAAGAACAGTAACACAATCTAATTACCTTAATAATGGTGGGATGATTCTTCTTGTCTGTGTTTCTAAAAGCTTCATAGTATTTAGAAGTTTCGTATACCATTGGGTTCTCTTCTGCAGCTTCAATCTTCTCACAAAGTCGTTCATATTCATCCTATGTCTAATATAAAAATAGAGGTCATTTATTAGTCCATATACTTTCAACTTTATCAAAAATATATCTATATATATATACATATTGAATGTGTGTACCTTCATCCTCTTCTCCTCCTGTCGGAATTCATGGCCGTCGGCGGATGGAGACTTACCGGAGAAGTATCTAAACGGAGCTCTAACTTGGACGTTATACTTCTTACAGAAAGGAACCCAAATTCTAGCAAAATTCGAGGCTTCAACAAGAGCGTATAGCAAAACCGGAGATCCCCCATCGTCGGAGATATAGCAAGTAAGTTTTCCAGCCGGATAATCTACGGCCAACAGAGACAACACTGTGTTGACCACCATAACCGACGGCTCAAGCTTCCAATCCGCAGTCGTCACGAACACGTCCACCGCAGGAACCTCCTGTACTCTGTAAAAAAAAAAAAACCCAAAACAAAAAAAAAAAAAAAAAAAGAGAAATAATTAAGGAAATGGATTGGATGAATGGGAAGAAGAAGAAAAGGGGTTTTGTAAAACATACTGTTTGAAGTGTTGAGGGT
Organism: Cucumis hystrix; assembly: GCA_025688845.1. Lineage (NCBI taxonomy): Eukaryota > Viridiplantae > Streptophyta > Magnoliopsida > Cucurbitales > Cucurbitaceae > Cucumis > Cucumis hystrix. The sequence continues at coordinate 3,175,419 of CM046883.1, read as the reverse complement.
ATGTTTTGTAGTCGACGGGATTCCAATTTAAAAGAAGGTAGAGAAACCAGTCGAAGGTGAAACAGAGTTCGGAGAAGAAGGCGAGAAACGAAAGGAGGGGATAGGATTTGAGGTGAAGGAGACGGTAAAGAAGAAGGGAAATGGCGAGGATGAAAATGAGAAGTTCAACAGATCTTTGTATGGGTTTTCTGATGGACAATTTTTGGTAGAGAGGGAAGGTGGAATTGGACATTGTGGGTGAGAATGGGGTGATGGGTTTAATGTGTAAGTTGAAACCATGATACTATTATTTTATAGTCTTAAAGTATATAAATTATAAAAGGTTTTGTAGATGTAGGAAAACATCAAAAATATTTGGAGCAGAGGCCTTGGATAAGTTAAGGTGATTCACGTTATTTTCCTTCATAACCAGCCTCACATTCTTTAGGGGGCCCAAGCTTTGTTATGTATATGTATTTCTTGAAAAATGCAGGTGGGTTTGGCGAGCATTGGACATTGTTGAAGAGATTCTGGTGATGAGTTTAATGTCTGAAGTTGGCACCACTATTTTATAGTCTCAAACTACAAAATTATAAAAGCTTTTGTAGATATAGAGAAACATTATGTGGAGCAGCGGCATTGGATATAAGTTCACGTGTTTCACGTTATTTATCATCGGGCCAACCTTTGTATATATATACTCCATTATATTTACACTTTAAAAGATTTTGTGTTTTTGTTTTTTTTTTAAAAAAGTAGTTTGTCAATTATTTAGTGTGTATATTATTTAAATTTTTCAACCAAATTTATATCAATTCTGAAACAAACTAAATTTAGAATTAATGTTAAAAGAACGTACTTGAAACGTTGACATAATTTCTCTTATTTTTTCAACTTGTGGGTAATACTTAATTTATCAAATTCATTTTTTTTTTCAAAATTTCAAATCATTCTCTCTCTCTTTATTGTCAAGATGTTTCATATGTCATATTTATTATTATTGAGTTTTTCTGAACAAATTGAATGATTGAATTGTGTGTAAAAACAACCAATTTGGATATATGTTTTCTATGTATTACCATTTCATGCTGCAGATAAAGCATTGATAGGAATTCAATCAATATGACAGTTTCACTAACAAAATTATCAACACTACTCTTGTATACAAATACTATTTTACAGTTTCAAGATCAAGAGGGTGATACTAGCACTAGATTTTGCATTGGATCTACTCTACTATAAGCTGGAGTTTTCTGAATCCTGGCGTCTGCCATTACACTTCTTATAACTGCAGCACGATTCCATTTCTCTGCTCCAGCATTCATACTCGCCAAAGTCACATACCGACCACAATGTCGTGGCTGCATCACAAGCAATCTTCTTCCCACTTCATTCCCCAGTTCAGTGGCTCCATGAATTTTACACGCACTTAAAAGAGCTCCCAAAACAGAAGCATCCGGATCAAATGGCATGGACTCTATGAATTCAGTTGCCTCTCGCAAAAGCCCTGCTTTGCCTAAGAGATCAACCACACATACATAATGCTCAGTAATTGGTACAATTGAGAAATCGTACAACATTGATTGGAATAACTGCAATCCCAATTTGACGAGCTTGCCACGAGCACACGCTGTGAGAATTGCAACAAATGTAACCTCATTAGGATGTATTCCTTCAACCTTCATAATGGCAAATAGGTCCAATGTCTCTGTTTCTCTACCATTGGATGCAAATGAAGAGATCATTGCATTCCAAGTGCAGACCTCCCTCTTCGTCATTTGATTAAAAACAGTTCTCGCACATCCTAATAATCCCATCTTCCCATAAAAATCTATCAACCCCGTCCCTATAAAAACACTAAACTCACCCTCATTTCTAAGAATGTAAGCATGTACTTCTTTCCCACGACAAAGAACTCCTTCAGCATCTAAATTAGCACAAGAAGAAAGTACACTCACATAAGTAGCTTCATTTGGCTTAACCGAACCACTCATCATCATCACATGAAAAAACCAGAGAGCCTCAAGAAAGCGCCCATTCCACCAAAACCCATTAATAACACTAGTCCAAGAAACCACATCACGCTCTGGCATGGACCTAAACATGAAAACAGCAGAACCCAAGTCTCCATTTTTGACAAAAGCATCAAGCATAGAGTTAAACGCAACAATACAAGGATCGGTAATTTCATCAAACACCTTACGTGCATTACCCAGTTCACGAAGGTCGGCGTAAGAGGAAACAAAGGATGTCAGGACAACGGGGTCGGTGAGAACGCCGATCTTGAAAGCATGTGCGTGGATCAATTTGGGGAGAAGAGGGGAATAAATGGTGGCGGATTTGATGATGGAAGGGAAAGTGTGGAAGTTGGGTTTGGTTTGTTGGGAAAGCATTTGGGTGTAGAGAAGGAGGGCGAAACGAGGGCAGTTAAAGTTTAGATAGGCTCTGATGAGAGTGTTGTAGAGAAGGGTGGTGAGGCATTTGGGATTAGAGGAAGTTTGGGAATTGTTGAAGAGATGGCCTTGGGTGAGTAGAAGGGCGTGGATTTGTGGGATTTTAGTTGAGTTCTTGAGGAAACGTTGAAGAAGTTGAAGAAACCACTCGGAGGAGTGTGACATAAACATTTGGAGTACAGAGGCTCTTACATTTGGAGTTGCAGTTAACAAAAGTTACAAAGACAACGATGTCGTTTTGGTCCAAGTTTTAATTTACTCACTGCTCTCCCCTTTCTCCTTCATCCGCCTAGGGGTTCTCCGTTCTCGTATGGTAAAAGGCGCTGAGAAATGTTATTTTCAATTCTAAGGTCTTCGATTTCTTCAGCCTCACTTCTCAAAACCCCTTCGATCTTCTCTACTCCTAACAAGCTAACCTCCTCACTTTCTCGCTTCTCACTACGCTCCATGGCTTCTTCTTCCCCTTTCAAGAAAATCCAAATTCAGAGAGATGGCACTGTGAGTTCACTCCTTTTTTTTCCCTCTTTCATCTTCCCCTCACTTTGATTTCATCTATTCTTTGTTTCTTTATCAAGCTCTGATTCTATTTGCTGTTTGGTCTTGGAAAACATTAGTGGCGCCGTTTTTTTTTTTTTTTTTTTTTTTTGTGGGAATTCGGCTAATTTGTTTAATGGGTCGGTGCGATTCTTGTGGTAGTGTCTACTTTTGGGGAAATGGAGTTAACCCTTTTGCCTGATTAGTCCTGGAGAATTTGTATTGTGTTTTTCAAACCCTAGACGTTTCTGGATAAAGTTTATGGGGTGTTTGTTATTTGAAATGATCGGTGTAGTTTTACTGTAGCATAGAGATGCTCAATTCGATGGTATTTCAACAGTTTGATATTTGTATTCATGGACTTTTCATTGAACATTTACGAGTTTTGTTTCTTTTGGGCAGGAATTTGATGCTTATGTTGTGGGGAGAGATGATGCCCCTGCCATTGTTGTGCTTCAAGAATGGTGGGGAGTGGATTATGAAATCAAGAATCATGCTGTGAAGATATCTGAGCTTGGATCTGGTTTCAAGGCACTTATTCCAGAGTATGATGCTTTCCTTCTCTTGGAATATGAGTTTGTGTTTCTTTGTAATGATGCTGGTCTCCTTGGTTGTGCTGCATTCTACTGCTAAATGTTCTCTTTTGTGCAATCTGATATCAGTTTGTATCGAGGAAAGGTCGGGTTAGATGTTGCTGAAGCACAGCATCTGATGGATGGTCTCGACTGGCAAGGTGCTGTTAAGGATATCCATGCTTCAGTTAACTGGCTCAAGGCCAATGGCTCTAAGAAGGTATTCAGCTATTTAATCTCCATTTTTGAGATCATTTATATCTATAAAAACTAGAAAGTTAAATGTTATAGGATCTTGTCAGGTTGGTGTAACTGGATACTGTATGGGGGGTGCACTTTCAATTGCAAGTTCTGTTTTGATTCCTGATGTTGATGCTGTTGTTTCATTCTATGGAGTTCCTTCATCAGAACTTGCAGATCCTGCCCAAGCTAAGGCACCCATTCAGGCTCATTTCGGAGAGCTTGATTCTTTCGTTGGCTTCTCTGATTTGACGGTAGAACCCTTTCTCCTGCTCCTTTCTATCTTAAATATAATACTCCCTTTTCTTTCTTTCATGTTGTCACTTAGAAAGTGGCAATCATTTAAAGATTTATGATATTTACTGAATGTGGAAATAAGGGTGTCAGTTTCAAACGACCTTTTGCTTAAACAAAATCTTTTCCATGTGTCATTAAGTTTCAACTGGTTAATGTAAGGAATATTGCATATGTTTGATACACTGTTTTATTGTTGGTTGCGGGAGTTTTGTGCACAATCTTGCTATTAAAATTCGCTTTGAGTTTTCTTTTTGGGTAAAAAACGCCGACATGAGTATGTAGCGGTAGCAATCTGGTGTTTACATGATACGTTTATACAGTGTTAAGATCAAACATTAACAGATGATGAAGTAGTAATGAGATTTGCGTTTTTAGGCTGCCAAGAAACTAGAGGAAAAGCTGAAAGAATCAGGAATTCCATATGAGGTGCATATATATAAAGGAAGTGGGCATGCTTTCATGAACCGATCCGAAGAAGGTGTGAAGAGGAGGAAGAACATGGGACTGAATGATGAGGATGATAATGCGGTCGAACTTGCTTGGTCTCGATTCCAATCCTGGATGTCAAAATACCTCTCAGCTTGAACTGGTTTGATTTTCATTCCAAATTCCCCCTTTCATCCTAAGCAACTTTCTAGTTTATGGCCCATAACATAAGCTTGTTTGCATTCCTAGGCAGTGATTGTTAGAGTGGAAGGTAACTCTTTGTGTTGCGTTCTAAAGCATATGCTTGTTGAAAAGTATATTAATAAGATGGTCTGTTATTTGAAATTTTAACTGCTATCATCAAAGTTATGTTTCCACTTTTGATCTATTGGGAAATGTCATTATAGATCGAGATTTGAAACTTAATTGTTATAAAATACATTAAGAGGATATTGAATAAAAACAATGCCGGCTGCTTCGGGCAAATTGGAAGAGTATAAAAACAAAGTATTAAGTGTATTTGGTTCTTTGCTCTATGTCTATATCAGTAATTTCAGGTCATAGATCAAAGTCCAAGTCTACCATGGACCTTAATTTCATTAATTTTTGTTCTTTTCCCTCTTGGTGGCTTAAGCTCTAACCACACCTAATATATATTTATTTTGGTTTATATACTATACTTTTGGGTTTGTCCCTTTTCTAATTGTGTCAGAATTTTTTTTATTAAACTTCATAGATCTCTGCTAACAAATAAAAACTTTAAAAAGCCTAATAAGCTTCTAAAAATTTATTAGAATAATTTAATTCAAACGTAAGTCAACTAAGAAAATTACTACCATGCCAAATAAAAACTTTATAGATCTTTGCTAACTAGAAAGATTTGGAAATAATCTTTTCATTATTTACAAGTTTGTTCCATAACAATATTAGTTTTGTTAAGATAAAATTGCAAACAGTTCAGATCAATAAGGATCAATATATACTTTTGTCAACTAATTTGTAGATTTGACCTTAACAAAGACTACTTAAGAGCTAATTTTATTGTATAAGAAAATGAAAGAAAAAAAAAATAAACAGACATTTTTTTCTTGATTTAGAAAAAGAAATTTTCTAGACTATACCAATTATTAGATTGAATAGTGTCCAACTATGTAATTGAACTATTCATAAGGTCAATGTTCTATGCCCATATTTTATAAATGTTTTCAAAAAATACAAAAAAATAAAAAAAAGTATTTAAATCGATAAACAAACCTTTTTTTTTAACAAATTAAAATGTTCCTCATTTATTATAGTATTTACTTTAGTGACATTTGTTTTTCTTGCATGTTTCATAGATCTAATTTTAACTATATTATACAAATATCGATTTATCCTTTATTTCGATGTCAAACTCATATACATGGAAATATATATGAAATTTTTTTTTGTATGTATATGAAAAGTTTTTTGTATTAAAGATATTGGAGAAGTTTTTCTTTGCTACTACTTTTATATTATAGATTGAAAATGATAAGTAATCAAGTGGAGGGTGACTCTAGTAGGGTGTGAAAGGCATCTTTTTTTTCTCTCTCTTATCCTTCAAATTGGTCCCCCAACTTCACATTTTCTCTCTAAAACTTCTCAATTCAATTACTCAATATAAATGACAAATAAAAGAAAAGAAAATTCATAAGAACATAAAAAATAATGAAAAAAATTCTTTCAGAGAAGAAAATACGTGCAGAAAAAAATATTGTATTGAAAAGTAGTCTATCGAAATATCATTGTACAAAAATGATCTAATTCTACATGTTTATCTAGTAGGTGATATTATTTCAGGTAGATAATCATAATCTTTGAGTTGATCGACTTCAATTTTTTGTGATACTATATAAGAGTCCTCAATTTTTTTTATAACATCAAATCATATATATAATAAGGATCAAATTCCACATATCTATCTACACATATAAATTTATGCATGAATGTATGCTCCAAAAGTATATAAAAATGAAAATTATGTATTATTAGATGATATATATGTATTTTAAGTTTTATTTATATCTATAAAGATGATAATTAATGTTTTTTTATCTCTAAGTCTATATTTGAATTTGAGAAACGTAACTTTACAATTATTTATATATAATTCATTTAATTGTTATTGATGATTTTGGATCAAAGAATATAGTTGACATTTAAAAATGACAAAATAAATATGATACAGATCAAAGGTGAGATCAAAGGTGACAACTAAAGAATAATGAAGTAAGTCTAAGAAAAGGAGGTTAGTTTTGGACAAGGCTAACCCTTACCAAATGTCCAATGAAGCTATTTTAATGACATCCTAAGGTAACACTTTACAAGATACAATAGCATCTCATGATTCATTTAGTTCTCCTATTATTTAAACATAGATAATTGTGTCAATTATTTCAGGCATCAAACTGCTTGTGGACAAGCTTCCCAATGGTGTCATGTGAAAGTTGCGTTCTCTCGTATCCAAATTTTAGCATCAACCAGAAGAATTGATGATTAGATTTATATAGGGTTTTTTAAAAAATATAACACAAAATATTTTAGAACAATTTTGGAAACACGCCACGTGTAATATATTTGGTAGACATAGGAACATGTTTAAATATATTTGATAGACGTAGAAACATGTTTAGATTTTACTAATTTGGAACGATCTTAAAAAAATAAATAAAAATAGATCTTTTATGGTATACAAGCTGCACCAAATAATAGTTAAAAATATATATATATATATATTTTTAAAAAAGGGTTGGACCTTTTGATTTTGTTACAGGTAAATATTTGTTTGTTTGGTTATATTTACGAAACTTTTCTTTTATAGATTTAGAACTATACTATTAAATTTTCACGACATTTGTGTATTTAATTTCTATACAATGCTTTCAAATTTTCATAGGTTTAATATCGATACGAAGAGGGAATCAATTTTTTATTATATCATAGAAAATCCATGAAACACAAAAAAAAAAAAAAAATTATCAAAATATCGCTAATATAAATATATATAAATAATAGACATGTCTACTAAATTAAAAATTAACAAAACGTTAATCCTTGTTAAAATATTTTAAAACCATAGGTCAAAATCCTTGGCATAGTAGGAAATCAGGGGAAAAAGAGAAGAAAGAAGAAAGGTTTGAAAGGCAAAGAAAATTTGGGTGAAATGTTTGGAAGAAAGTTGAAAAAGGAGAGGGGTTGATGGATATTTTTTTTTTTTTTTTAACTTTACATTTTTATTCAGAAGAAATAATGAAGCAAGCAAATAAAAGAAGGTTGTCTTCCGACGAGGCTGATCCTTGCCAAACGTCTCATCCCAAAGTGATACTTTCCAAAATATATGAACATCCCATGATTCATTTAGTTTTCTATTATTTAAGTGTAGACAATCGTGGTTTAATTTTGTCACCTTATAAATCGTGGTTTAATGGTACAACATGCTGTGAAATGAAAGAAAAAAAAAAAAGTTCCCTTCAATCATTATATTTTTAATAATCAGTTTCAATGAAAAGAAATTGATAATGTTAATAATTTCAATACGTGGATACAAAGACACCGTAAAAATGTAACACTATACTTATTATTAAATTTTTATAAAATTGTATATTAATATGATCATAAAGAATAATATACAAATAATAACATGGATAAATGAACAATGAGTTCAATCAATAAAAAAGAAATTGAAAAAGTGATTGCAAAATTAACAATGGCCTAGTTATGTGCCCTTTAGATGTGGATGTATATCATTAATAAAATTTATAAGTGTAAAAACAAAACTTGTCTATTTTAATTTTTGTATGAGATTGTTTTTCTCTAAACAATGAATTAAGTTGGTGGGGTATGGTAATGGTTTTTATTTTTATTTATCTATTTATTTATTTATTTATTTTGCAATTTTGAGGGAGGAGAGAATAATAGAAATGAGAATGAAGAAGATATATTGTAATTTGATACTTGACATTAATATTAAAATACAAAATCTATAAGCACATGCCCCTTCATAAATCTGTCTCGTTGTGCCTGATGGAGTTCTGATGCTTGAGAATCACTTATGCTAGTATTTGTGGTACATGATTTGAAAATCTGAATTTCTGATTGTTTTGAATTTGTGAGTCTCGCAAATTTGTTTAGTTCTCTTTTTTTGTGAGCAAATTATCATATATCAAATTTTCAATTGATTTTTTTTCTTCGCATTTTGTATCTCTAATTCATTTTCTACGTTGATTTTCATGATAATAATGTAAAAATAAGAAATTTTAATATTTTGAAATTCATAAGAAGATGGGTTAATAGCATTAAAATTAAAGAGAGAGAGGGGGTGGGTCAAGTCAAGGCGTCTCTCTCAGTCCTCTTCATCACAACCCCTCTCTTACTTCACACGTGTAAAAGTCAATTTATTATTTTATATTTATTTATTTATTTATAATTAGGAAGCAGACCAATGAGAGTGCTTAAATTTTGCACCAAAAGTTGCAATTTCTTTCTTCATTTCCCATTTTATTATAACCAAAGTTTACAACACAATTAGTTTGAAATTAGAACTTTTTTTTTTTTCTAAAAGAAATGGAAATTCATCAATACTTCTACAAATTACATCTTACAACTTCACTTTTCTTTCCTTTGTCTCTTTCATTCACTAATTTTACATTCTAATTCCATTTGTTTCAACCTTTTTCCAACCATGATAGCTACTTCCCTTTTAGTACAATGTAAATAAATAATTTGAACCTAAATAAATAAATTGACCAATAATACTTTAATTCTCATTTTTAGGTTAATTCATTGAGCCTTTGAGTAGACTAGATTTTGGTAATGAAAAATATTTACTGATTTTGGTAATGAATAATACCTCATTTAGTGTATACATTAATGTTTCATTTAGTGTAACTTAACGTGTCAGGTTTCTCACACATATGTTTGTATATATATCATATATTGTCATTTAACATTTTTCTCAAAATGTTAAATTTTTTTTTTTTAAAAATATAACATACAACAAAATATTAGATTTATTTTGAAAACAGAAAAACAGCCCTGGCCACACTAGAAAATACAAAAAATACTCGTGTGAACATGCCACCCAAGCCTAATATATTTATTTGCTATTAATTGACCAGTCAAGATCGAACCAAATTCTACAACTATTTTTTTCAAAATCTTTTATATTTTACATTTTTTAAAATATTTAGAATTTTTTTGAAAAGAGCAATGTCCAAGAAGAAAAATATAAACCCTCAAACGATTTGGCTATTATTTGTTTCCTAGTTTAGATTTGACTATTCTTTTATACGATCGTTTAGCTTGATTTAAAGAAATCTAAACAATAGATTTAACCAAATTTGTTTTAAAAAATATATACGTACAAACCAAATAACAGTTTAAAAAAAATAAAAGAAATATATATATTTTATATTTGGTACGTATCTTTTATATCTTTAAAAAATAAAGAATAGTAACTTTTTTTTTATTTAGGTGTTTTGTTATATATATATATATATATATATATATATATATATATATATATATATATATATATTATATAAAATTTAGAACCATACCATTGAATTTTCATGACATGTCAGTATTTCTATACAATATTTTCAAATTATCATAGGTTTGATATGGATAGGAGAGGAGGGTAGAAAAATGCATGAAACATACAAAATAAACATAAAAATACAATTAATAAAATGTTAAACCTTGTTTAGAAGGTAACTAAAAAAGATGTATGTTTTCCTAAAAGAAAATTAGAAATTTTAAAAACCATAGGTCAAAATGATTGGCATAATAGGAAATTAGGGGAAAAAAAAAGAGAAGAAAGAAGAAGAGGTTTGAAAAGGAAAATTGGGGTAAAATGTCGTGAAGAGTTGAAAAAGGAGAGAGTGGTGGATTGGGATTTTTAATTTTTACCTTTTTTAGTTATGAATAATGATATTTTAATTAAACTGAAAAAGAAATTAAAAAAGAAAAGAAGTTTGAAGTAGTGTTGTGTTGTGTTGTTCGTCAAGTCTTCCCTTCCAAATTTATAGCCGAGTCCATTGAAACGGTTTGAAAGAAAAAGTGTGTTTTTCTCTTTAAGATCTATGGCCATACCAAGTGGACTCTCCATTGATTCAGATCCATTCTTCCTCTTCCTCTTCCTTCTATTTTCTTTTTTATCCCACTCAACCACCATTTCATGGATTCCCCTTCTCCTCCTCCCCTCCAGTTCCCGGTTAACCTCAATTCCACCCTCCCCGATCCCCACAATTCTCCTCCTCCCCCTCCACCACCTCCTCCACCTCCTCCTCCTCCCCCTCCCCCTCCTGCTGCCCACCGCCCCTTCTTCGACGAAATGAACTTCTTCCCCTCCGATGATAAATCCCGAGTTCTCTCTGCTTCTCACTCCAATCTTACTCCCACCAAACTCCCCTTCAATGTTAATGTTCGTCTTCATCAGCATCATTCCCTTTCTTTTTTTTTTTCCTTTAATATTTTTAATGAATTTTTAACAATTGAATTTTGCAGACCGGGTTGAATCTCCTGACGACCAACTCGTGTAGCGATCAATCCATGGTGGATGATGGAGTTTCACCAAACCCAGAAGAAAAAAGAGTAAAAAACGAGGTGAGTTTATTAATTCAGTTCAACATTTTTCCTTCTTTTTTTTCTTTTTTTAATAAAAAAGAATTGATTGATTGATTTATTGAATTTATTACGATGAATCAGAGAGCAGTCCTTCAAGCTGAATTGGAGAGGATAAATTCAGAGAATCTAAGATTAAAAGACATGTTAAATCAAGTGACGAGCAATTACCAAACTCTACAGATGCAATTCAATACACTAATACAAACCCAGAAAACAGAAGACGTCGGTGACCCGATTGAGGAAAACGCCGACGGCAGTGGTGGCGGAGGGAATAACAATAACAACAACAACAATACAAATATTAGTAATAAACTGGTGCCAAGACAATTTATGGATCTTGGATTAGCTACCAATACGGAGAACGATGAGGCGTCGATGTCATCGTCAGAAGGAAGAAGTGGGGAGCGCTCCCGGTCGCCGGGAAACACGGGAGAAGTAGCATCGTCGAAACGGCATAGCCCAGATCAATCTTCCAATTGGGGTTCCAATAATAACAATAATAACAAAGTTCCAAAATTCAGTTCTTCTTCGGGTAAAGAAGTGGATCAAACTGAAGCTACTATGAGAAAGGCTAGAGTCTCTGTTCGAGCCAGATCAGAAGCACCCATGGTAATTATTTCCTCCATTTTCTATCTGTTTTTTTTAAAAAACACTAATTTCATATACTAAGAGTAATACTTTGTGTATTCCAACTAAACTTATTTATTAAGTTTAAGCTAGTCCTTTAACTAGTGGGGATGAAGTGATTTTAAAGATTATATAATTGATTGGAATATAGATAGTAAATATGAAATGAGTAAGTGAATTAGTTAATTAGGAGAATTGAGAGATTCTTGTTGGATTTGAAATGTGTATAGATAACAGATGGATGCCAATGGAGAAAATATGGACAAAAAATGGCGAAGGGAAACCCTTGTCCACGAGCTTACTATCGTTGCACAATGGCTCTCGGCTGCCCCGTTAGAAAACAAGTAAGTCATAATCAACAAAAACAAACAATATCCTTTCTCTTTAATATGTATATATATCACTATACCACATCATTCATTTAATTTTGCTAACCCATATGGAAGTGATTTCTTTATAATTTATTTAATGCATGTTATGCTATTTTACCCTCTCATCAATGATTAAATTGATAATATCTATGTAGGAAGGAGAGCAGAATTATTCTCTCCCATAAATATGTGGGGATTAGATTCTTTACTTAGTTTTCTTTTTTTAATAACTAAATTTGATACATTATTGGCCTACTACAAAAATCATTCTTAAAGTATACGTCACATCCCAAATTTAGAAAGATGCATTGAGTGATTTGAGAATATGAAAGTATGGTTGAGAAAAACTTAAAAGAAATGAAAGTAATTACCTATACTAACGACGAAGATTCGCCTTCCTTTATTGGTGGTTCAATTATAAGAGTTCTAAAGTTAAGTGTGCTTAGCTTAAAACAATTTTATTTGAATTTTTTTTAAAAGCACATGAATGAGAACAAATCATGAAATAACTCATATTCACTTGTGGGAACAACTTTCACTCAATTTTTGTTTAATTGAGAGTGTGCATATGAAATTGACAACTTTTGTTGTCTATATATATATATAAAATAGGTACAAAGATGTGCAGAAGACAAAACAATATTGATAACAACCTACGAAGGAAACCACAACCACCCATTGCCGCCGGCCGCCATGGCCATGGCTTCCACGACATCATCGGCGGCAAGAATGCTTCTATCAGGATCCATGTCAAGTGCTGATGGTTTAATGAACTCCAATTTTTTAGCAAGAACCTTATTACCTTGTTCTTCAAGCATGGCTACAATCTCAGCCTCAGCTCCATTTCCCACCGTCACATTAGACCTAACTCAAACCCCTAATCCCTTATTCCAACGCCCCGCTACAGGTCACTTCCCCATCCCGTTCGCAGCCGCCACTCCCCCTCAAACCTTCCCACAGATCTTTGGACATGCTTTATACAATCAATCAAAATTCTCCGGCCTCCAAATGTCCAAGGATATCGAAGCACCGCCGCCTCCTCCACCTCCGCAAAATCCATTCACCGATACGTTGAGTGCGGCGGGTGCAGCCATCGCGTCTGACCCCAACTTCATTGCGGCGTTGGCAACAGCAATGACATCGTTGATCGGGGGATCGCATCATCAGAAGGAGAATATTAATGGTAATGGCAATAGTAACGTTGATAATAAAACAAATAGCAACTCCCAACAGTAACACCAAGAACAACAACAACGTTATCATTGCCATTTTAAGAACCAAGAAAAGAGCTTCTTTTTTTTTTTTTCTTTTTTTTTATTTATTTTAAATACATATATATTTATAGATATATATAGATATATACACATGAAAAAAAAGAAAAGAAAAAAGACTCCTATTTGGAGTAGTACTTAGAAATTTAAACTATAATCAAATTTGTTATTTTCTTTTCTTTTATTTCCCCATATATTTGGTTTAGAGGATTTATTGGTTTTTTTCACATATACATAATTTTTTTTTATAATTTGAATAAGATCAAATATTTCATTCTTTCATGTTCATACAAAGAGGGCAATTTACATTTTTTTTTTCTTCCTATTTTTTAATATTATTTATTTCATTATAATAATTTTGTTTGTTTTGAAGAGGTGGAAAGAGGAAGGAAAAAAAAATATATAAATCCAAAGCCGGTGGAAAAAGATGGTTTATTATATTTGTGGATATTGAGATAATTTGAGAATGTTTGACTTTAGAACAATAAAATATCTATTTAGAAAATTTAAAAGAAGAAGAAAACAGAAAGTATAAATATCTTAATATAAATCCCTACCGAACATAATTACATATTGGGTAGCTTTTTGGGGAAAAATTAAAATTTGTAAGGCACATAGCAAGAGCAAATAATAATAACCATAACAACAAAAAATAATGAAAAAATAGATTTTTTATTGGTAGATTTTTTAGGTCTAGATTTTATTTGACATTTAAATTTTAAAATTTTACACTTTTTTTTTTGTTTTATTAGTTTTACTTTAATTTTATTTTCACTAAATAATAACTTAAAAATCATCATTAATGATCATCATTATTAAAATTAGATTTATTAATGAATAAACAATCGTTCATATGACATTTTTGGATAAATTTGATTTGAGGAGTTGAACTTACATATTAATATTGTGTTTGTGTTGATTTGATGCGATGTGGTTCGACCTCTAGTATTTGATCATTGAAGTTATTGGAGTAAGCTTGTATCACATGCTTAGACTTGGTTAGTCCATGGACTAAACCTATTGAGTAATCATATAGATTTGGATAATATTTAGTATTTTAGGTAAATTAAGTTTGTTTGTGAGCTTATTTAAACTTATATTTAATTGGACCAAAACAATTAAATTTGTATTTTTTATAATTAATTTAGTAAATAACGTGACAATTTGTGATTGGTTCTAAAATTTCTTATTTCAACTACAATTAAAGTAAAAAATGAAATTCAATAAAAATTCAATATTTAACCATCCATTTTGAAATCTAATACAAAAATGAAAACAAAAACTTAAATCTTCATTTAAAACATATATATTAAATTGAAATAAAATTCCAAACTCAAGAGAATTAAAAAAGACAAACGGAAGCCAATTTTTTTTGTTATAAAAAAAAGCTTAATTTAGGAGTGAGAAAAAGAAAAGGGGGTTTGGGGATTATTAAATAAAGTTACGTGGAGAAAAAGGCTTCAACAAAATCGTCTCATAATAGAAGTAGTTATTAATAAAGAAGCTAAACACAAAGCAACCTTCTCCTTGTCAACTTGAAATACTCATCCTTTTTCTAAGGAGCCTTGTGGGATAGACTTACGTTGTTTCACATTATTAATACTTCTTAGCTTGTTAGGCATGAGATTTTCATATTATATTTTAAAATTCAATCAATCAACTTCAATTTCTATTCATTCATATAGTTATTGTAAAGTAATATAATTTTGAATCTATTGTATATGACTCATGGCTAGAGTTTATCTCAGCTTTGTGTTTGGTTGAATCTTTCATTCATCTTCTTGGATTCACCCATCAATTTAATATTGATCTTTTTCTTTTTCTTTTTGTGTAATCGTTCATTGCCGTGTTGATCTTGGATTTGTCGTTATCTTATTTTTGGATGATTGACCAAATACATGATCTTGTTTTTTTAGTTTGTTGATCTTCTCCAACTTTGGTTGTTACCACCGTGGATTAGCATTGAGTTTTTATCGTTCACTCTCTTGAATTTACGTTTAACTTATTAATGCATGTTTGCGAGAAATTTTTCATGTATAGAAGTAAAACTACTTTTATCATATTCTAAATCACTCAAAAACATATATTTGACAATTATGCAATATTTAATTTTACCCTTCTAACCATATTTATATTATCAAGATTAAATTTTCTTGTATTTGTAGTAAGTTATTTTAAAATTGTGCTAGTCAGGATGTTGATATTACACATTTGAAATTTTCTTCAAATTAGACTTTTCTTATGCTATTATCTCTATTAAATTTTATATGACAGAAAAACTTTATTTGATTAATTGAGTTCAACCACCTTAAACAATTGAAGGATTCATAAGTGATTTAGTTCTTAGTGGACCTAAACTAAACTCTAAAGTCAAAACTTTGATGGATCAATCAACTTCTAGAAATATTGAATATGAATTAATTATTCATTTGGAAGGATTGGCTTTACTTTTATTTTCTATAGACTATGTCATATGAAATAGGTTTTAAAGAAAGTTATCTATTAATCTTTTAAAGCTTAGTTTCTAAACCCTATTGTATATAGATAATTTTATTTGAATCTTTCAAAAACATGAATTAAAATGATTGCCTTAAAAATAATTGAAATTTATTTGAAATTTCATAGTTATTATTGATGAATTAAAAAATAATAAAGTTGATATACATTTATCATTTCATTTGATCAAACTGGAAAGAAAAAAAGTGTATACATGTTAATTATTTATTTTGTGTGATTCATAATTTTTTTACAATATAATGAAAATATCGATTCGCTCATTTTGTACCAATATCAAATCCATTAAATATCCACATCTCAATAAAACTTTAATAATATGATTCTATTGTTGAATATGTCATTGAAAAATGGAAGAAACGTCATTAAATCAACTTGGTTTGGTTCGGGTATTTGACATTGGTCCTCGGCTCGGTTTTTCTGGGTTTGGTGAGCCTGTTGGGCTTTGTGGGCCTTAGCCCAAAAATTGAAATCTAAACTTGCAAAACAGTAATTTCACTGCCTTTGATGACGAACCCTTGTGCTGATTTGTAGGCTAAAGAGAAAAAAGTAACGAAGATGAAAACTAGCTCCTACGCTCTCTTATGCACAAGAAAGTGTGACACAAAATTGTAAAACCATCTCATGAAAGAAGTGAACACCAAAACCCCTAGCAAAACACTTTGCTTCATCCACATAAAATACATTCCTGTCAAGTCCACTGAATTACGTTACCATTAAGAACAAACGCTAACAACCTCAACACAATTGGATTCACGATAATATTATAAATGTTATTCGATAAAATACTCTCTAAATCATCAATGATAACCTTTACTTCAACAATAATCTTTAACTTCACTACATCAAGAATAATTTCGAGTTGAATCGGTGTTAAGCTTCAACTGATGTTTTGTGGGTGAAACCCAAGCTGACAGCGGTAGACACATTTGATTAGGAGTAGTGTGAACGCCGGAAGAAGCTTTCTCATTCTTCCTTCAAATGAACAAATTAAACTCTCTTCATCAATTAGATGTTTGACAATCGAAGAACAAATTGAAGTTGATATATTAGTTTATTACATATTAGTATTTATGTTGTGTCATTCATTCTATTAATTTAATAGCTTCACCTAATGATAATATTTACATTTTTATACTTTCGTTACTCCAATAATCTTATGATTTGAAAATTTAAAATAAAATAATGTTATTATATATGCACCGCCCGTTTTTATGTATAGATTTATATCTTAAATCAAGTTTGAAAAAAACTAGTCAATTTAAAATTTGTTCTAAAACTAAATAGAGATCTAACTCTAAGTTGAATAAAAATATATGTAACAAAAAAGGAGAAAAAAAAAACTATTACAAACATTCAAATACTTCATTGAATAGTCCTATTTAATGAATTAAGCCAATCAATTAAATCATAAATAAATAATAAACTTGATAAAACATATGATTGGTCGTTTTATTGGGATCAAGTAATTATCACATTATGTTTGATAGTTAATTACTCGATATTTTCAAAAGCTTTAGAGATACTATTATTGTAATAGATCAAATCTTGATAAGTTATGTAATCTATATATATATATATATATTAATCAAATTTCATAATTACTCTTTAATTGAATTATTTTCTATTTCTAATTTCATAAATATAAAAATAAATTGCAATAAATTGACTCAATTATGTACGTATATAGAACTACTTTCCAATATTCTTAATTTGAAAACTATAGAAGAATGGCAATATATTGACTGAAATTTGTAAGTACATTAATTGGACTTGAAAATTAAGAAAAGAAGTATATGTGAAAAAATTGGTAGATAGAATAATGTGTTCACAAGTTAATGTTTACTGATTTAATATTTGGGGCCATTTTTGTATGCTCAAAATAGACAACAATGATGATATTCATTCTGAAAAGCAAAATTCTATATTCAATTTTCAAACATATATAAGAGTGATCATAAATGATTGTTTTCTAATACAATTGAATCTTGAATGAACACATTTGAATGCATGCATTTATTTCAATATTCCTTTTATAAATCAAAGGGTCCTTTTTTCTTTCTTCATACTTAATGAAACACAAAGTGGCTGTCAGCACATTAAATACTTCATGGATTTTAATTTGGTTGCCTAAACTCAACCCTTATTAATTATTCATTTACTGTTTTTATTTGTTTAAATTAATGCATATAACTTTAATTTAAAACTCCAAATCAATTATTATATCAATTTTATTTATTATTTTTTTTAATAAGAAATATCTCCCTCCTTGCAAGTATTATTGGAAATGTGATTATAATTTTGAAAAACTTTAAAAAAAAATTAATTTCTTTTATTTAATAGTAGATATTTTGATTTATCCTATTCAAAAATTTAAATATATTAATACTACCTAATATAATATTTGTCGTAAGATCAACATATTTCACTCAACCTATTATGTGCGCAAAAGAACGTCAAGCACATTCGACAAGGATTTAAGGAAATCTTGTTGTTGCATAACTTAATTAAGTCATAACAATGCATCATCAGATATTCAACGGGTAATTTCACAATCGGACATGAGTGCTTGAAATTTGTTATGGATCTAAAGATCGAGGGAGGAGAGAAAGAGGACACTATATAGGCACGATCTATCAGCAAAGAATTTCTCATAAACAAAAAGATAGATATAATCGAGGGTATCAATAGCACGTGTTTGTAAAGGATGAATGAGTGAAAATTTATGTTTCAAATGGTTTGATTTGGGTTCAAAATTTGGCAATTGATTTTGTTTTGTAATGGAATTATAAGGGCATTAAGTGAGAAGAGGTTGCTTGGAACTCAAAATGATGAAAAAGTTTGTGTTGCTTATTCAAAACAAAAGTGATTGAGATTGGAGGCATCACTTTTTCTCCCTTTTTTCTCTAAGTTGTTGCCAACATATTTGATTGGTTAGGATCTTTTTGTTTAAGTGCCCTTTTTTTTTCCTTCTTCAAATTATTATCACCAAACATTCACCATATTTATGTATTTAATTAGAGCTTTAATTAATTAATTAATTTGTCATGCTTACCTCAACCTTTTTTTCATTTGAAAATTCTTCTCCACAAAAGTCTTTCTATTCATTCTTGTAATTATTATTTCTCAACTATAATTAAGTAATAATTTTCCCTCTGTATCAAGGAATTTAGGGTTAGATTTGTAGCATTCAATATCAATATATGGATATAAATAATTCATTTCAGTGTATCTATCGGTGCATTTAATAGACATTGATAGACACCAGTGATAAAATATAATATTTTACTATATTTTATAATTATTTTCAACAGTTTTCCATTTTCAATAATTTCTCTTTTGGCAATGCATTTTGCACTTATAAAAATTTAAATAATAATAATAATAAATAAAAACAAAAATTAACACCACCCTAAACTAAATATTTATTTTGTACTCATCTTCTAGCAAAAAAATAATTCAAAGACAATAAAATTCAAATTATATGAAATATAGATATACATAAATGATAGTTTTTGAAATTCCCATTGAATAAGATTTAGCAAAATAGTGTGTTAAGTGAAATACACAAAATCAATTAACATCTAGTAGAAGAAACCAATCAATATTAAATTATCAAATTTATCTTTTTGTTTGATTATTAATTTCTTAAAATTTGGATCCAAGTGTTTTACTCTAAAAACAATTCATTTCTCACTCATTTTCAAAGGATAATAAAGACAAAAGAAGACTATTATATAAAAATGCAAACACTTGAAAGATAATATAAACATGATATCCTCATGTTCTACAAGTTTATATATATATTATATATTATTTTGAAAAAGAAAAGTGATATTCATAAAAAGAAAAAGATTGATTACTTATATTATTAAAAACAAAAAAGTAAGATGTGAAAATTAAAATAAGAGAAAAAAAAACATTGATAGATATTTAACACGTGACGTATGCATTTCATTTTTCATTCCTTTGCTCTCTTGAATTCCTAATTTATTATGTTTACATTCATTCAATGTTTGTTGTTTTTAACATTATATTTCTTAATTTGGAGCTATATAATAATGCATTCATTTCCACTCCTTCGCCTTTATTTGCTAATTTACATTCATTCAATGTTTCTTCATTTTTCAAAATCAACTCTACGTTTTCCTCTCCTACCTCTCTCAATACTATTTTCATTCTTTGTTTCCTCAATCTCTCTATTTATTATTTTTCACAACACACTAATTATTATATCTCTTCTTCAAACAATATCTTGTTTTCTGTTTAATTCGAATTGTGTGTTTAGTGTGACTTATTCATATCATAGAGGAAAATAATATAACTAAAAGTCTTTCATCAATAAGTTTCTTGTTTTGTTATCTACTTTCGACCAATACCTTTAAAAAACAACTTTAAAAATTGGTTTATAAAAACTCGTTTTTCTTTTAAAGTTGGCCAAAAGTTCTACTTTTTGTACTAAAAAATATGAAAATCAATATAAAAGAATACAACAACAAAAAAACAAAATAGTTACTCAATCGAATTATGAAATTCAAATAATTAATTTTTTTTCTCACTTTGCACTTTTTTCCTCTATACATGAGTATTATGTTATTTTTTTTTTAAAAAAGTTAACAATCGTTTTATTTTCTAAAAATGTTTTAGGTTAAGGTTGAGATTAAAATCTTTAGATCCTAGTATTTAATTATACTTATTCATGCACCACACACAATATATATACATGCATGAGAACTAATTCTTTAAATTTTGGATGGGGTGACATGATCTTAATTGTTGATTAAGACAAATTCCAAAAAAATTAATTGAATGTGGAGTTAAAATACCAAAAATGTAATTTCCTATTTAAAAAGGTTATCAGAATTAATTAATACCTTCGTCATTGAAATTTAATCCATATTGAATTCATAGTTATTAGACCATATCACTACACATCCAGAATGCCACTTCTATTTTCCATCCATACCTGTTTTATTAACATAAAAGTTTTAAGATAAACCTAATTCTAATTATAAGAATACAAGCACTCTCAAATATAGTAAAATGCTAAGTATTTACAAAACATAACAAAATTTATATTCTATCTATTACAGTAATTGTTGATAGTTAAATTTTTATATTAAATATTAATAGAAGTTTATTGATGATTATGTCTATTATTGATAGAATCTAAAATGTTATTATATTATTGTATAAATAATTTGATCCATTGTTCATGATTTTTCTATTTAAAACTGATCAAAATTAATTATTAAATAGATATAAACACACCCTGAAAGCAATGCAATAGATAATTTAACCCCAAAAAATTAATTATAAAAAAAAGTCAAAGGAAATAGTATTATTAGGAGGAACACAATTTTCCAATCGAACCAAAAAGTCAAGAAAAAGAAAAAGAAAAGGAGTTAGGCAAATGCATGGGAAAATAAAATAAGAATCCTTAAAAAAGAAGCATTAATTAAGATCAATTTGGAAGCATTTTATTGCTTAGGTCCAACTAACATAACTAAATTGAGAAACCATCAAAACACAAATCCTAATTAAGTTTGATCGCTAAATTCTTCGAACTCTCAAATTTAGGGTTTGTTAGCTTTTGAAATTACTCAAAAGTTTTGGTTGCAGCAGCTAACCACCACCACCACCACCATGGCCGCCGCCACTAAGAATTTTATATTTTTCTCAAATTAATCTATTTGTCCATATATTTTCCTTCATTAAAATGAGTTAGATCAACCCAAAGAAAAAGGTTTGGTTTGTCAAAGTTGTTATCATGATTAAGTACTAAATTGTGTGTATTATTGCTCTTAATTGAATGCCCACCTTTAATTTTTAAATTTTTTCATGGGTTGGTTGCTTTGCTTTACTTAGGGTTTACCAATCATATAATTAAGTTTGGTCAATTCATTACAAAACAAAAAGTAATAAATAAATAACCTATTATTTTAACTCATCATTCTAGTCAACTTTTATTTATAGTAATTTTGTTATTGGTTGAATTATAAATAGTAATTAGAAGTGACATATTTCAATAATTTGTAACCCTAAATTTCAAAATATGCTTCAATTATTACCCATATGGATTTCTTTTATTTTTCTACAAATCACAACATCTTTTAAATGGAACCAGAAGAATAACGAGTAAAAGATGGTTTGAAGCAAATTTAAAGATTGATGGTCAAAATGATAAATGATTAATTCTAATTAAAATGTAATCGAAAGTTTAGGAACTCAAAATATATTAACTTAATTATCCCACTCTTACCATTAACTTTATATATATGACATCATGAGACCATTCTTGTTATGTATCTTTATTTTAACATGAAGCTCACTGAAAATATTTTCTCAAACAAAGTTAGAAAAATGAAAGTTTTAAAAGTTAAAAAGATTATTTTGTATAATTAATCAGTATTATTATTACGAAAGGGGTAAAAAATACCTAACAAGTTAAGGAGCTAAAGTGTTTTTTCTTTTTAAAAAAATCTTAATTTTATAACTGCACATTAATTAAATTTTAATTAGGTTAAATAATAACTTTATATTTTACAACTTCTGAGTTCAACAATAAGATGGATTCAAAATTCAAACTTTCTTGAATCAATATCATATGATTTAACAACTATGTTTGATAGTTTGAGCTCGGCTCTTTTAATTAATTTTATTATTGTCTAACAATTGTTTTTAAAATCAATAAAAAATAACAATAATCAGCTTTAAAAAATGACTACAAGTCTTGAATGGGATTAGCTATAGCTATAACTTCTTGTTGAATGTGTTCTAACTTAGATTTGAAATGCAATTAATTTATTAATCTTGTGTCTAAATCAATGAATAGTGGGTGGACTAGTAGTAGGAAATAACTTTCCAAAATGGTTGCCCAAAAAGCCAAAAAAAGAAAAAGAAAAGAAAAAAGAAAAGATGCCAAACATTTCCAAATTGGTTGTTGACCTTAGTATATTACTTAGGATTCCCACTTGACAAACATACAATGTCAAAGTCTCTCTATTTTAGGGAACAACACATTTTTTAAAAACATATTGACACATTCCCTACCGAAATTCAACTCTTTCACCTTAATAATATTCTTTTAAGTATCAATGTTTCAACCCCATTTGGTGGTTCAACCCACTCCATGCATTTCCCATACTATTCTACCTTCTCTATTTAAAATTTACTCCATTTTTACTTTTTGGAAACAAATCCCTTTCTCTTAAAATCAATAATTTAATTTTACATTAATAATTAAAGCCTTCTACTCACTTCATCCCATTATATATAAATGAGTGGATAGAATCAAAATGTTAAAAGTTGATAGTACAATTTTATAATCATGCTATTGACATATTGATGTTTGTTTAAAAAATAAAATAAAATAATAAAACACTTAGTCGTATAAAAAAAAAAAAAAAAAAAAACAAAATAAGTATTGTAAAATCAAATATAACAAATATCAAGATACGACCGCAAAGTTTATCTTTTAGAACGTGGAAAATTGTAATTTTGATATATATATATATAAAGAGTTACATACTTCATTACCACTAGACTTTACTCACTTTTGCTGATTTAATTTGATGTAGTTTGATTTACTCTATAGCAAACCGACACCTCGATTTAATACTCATCAATTTAATTTAAACCTATGTCAAACTCAAAACACTCCTTCTCATTTAATTTATATATAGGTTTAAATTCTATATATTAATTTAATTATTATATGGTTTTACTCCTTTTAGTCTACGTGCTTTTACATCGGTCTATTAACTCCTTTTTTTCATCACATATTTTTCTATGATTCGTGCACTCAATTTTTACTTAAAACGTTGTTATACCTTAAAAATACTTGAGTCAACGTTAAATTACACAGATGAAAATGAAACAAATAAAAAGTATAAGCAAAAGTAATGAAGTAGAATTTAAAGTTGAGGGGAAACCCTAAAAAAAGAATTTAGTGTTTAGACCCCAAATCACATCCTTTCCCATCTCGGATATCTCTTCATTCTTTTTTCATACCACATTCCCAACACACGTACGAAGTAAAACAGTTAAACCAACCAATAAGAACTCAAATTCACACGTGCCAACCCTTCATCCCTTCTAGAAATTAGACACGTATCTTTTTCAAACCAAATTGTCAACTCTCAATAGATTCATAGACTCAACTGTCCACTACCAACTCCCCTCCTCAATTCCCACTATTTATACTCTTTCCCCCATTTTCCCCCTTCACCAGAACAACAAAACCTCCTCCATGGCCTGGACCCGACGATCCCCCGTCGGCAATGGCTCCTCCGCCACCGTCTACCTCGCCTCCACTGCCTCCTCCGGCCAACTATTTGCTGTCAAGTCCGCCGAGCTTCTCAAATCAGACTTCTTGAAAATAGAGCAAAGGGTTCTTTCTTCCCTGTCCAACCCTTCAATTGTCGGCTACAGGGGATTCGATGTAACCACAGAAAATGGGAAGCTAATGTACAATCTCTTCATGGAGTACGCTGCCGGTGGTACTCTCACTGATGAGATATTCCGGCGTGGTGGCCGGATTAAGGAGCCAACGGCGGCGTTTTACACGCGTGAAATTGTTAGAGGATTGGAGTACTTGCACAAACAGGGGTTGGTGCATTGTGATATCAAAGCTAAGAACATTTTAATTGCTGGAGATGGTTTGAAGATTGCTGATTTTGGATGCTCCAGATGGGTTTGTGAGGCCGAGGCAGTAATAGGCGGAACGCCGATGTTCATGGCACCGGAGGTGGCGCGTGGGGAAAAACAGGGGATTTCCTCTGACATATGGGCACTTGGGTGTACATTAATCGAAATGGTCACCGGCGCTCCACCATGGAAAATTACCGACGACCCAGTTTCGGTGTTGTACCGGATCGGATATTCTGGCGAGTCTCCGGAAATTCCGAGCTTTCTGTCGGAGAAAGGAAAGGATTTTTTAAGGAAATGCTTGAGAAGGGAAGCAACAGAAAGATGGAGTGCGAGTCAACTTCTTGAACATCCATTTTTGGGGGAATTGAGTTCTGGGTTGGAGGAAATCAAGGAATTACATTTATATTCTCAATCTCCGACGAGTATTTTAGATCAAAGCCTCTGGAATTCCTTAGAAGAAGAATCAGAAACTTTGTTGAGAACAGAGCAATGGGAGGATGACAGAATCGAACGGCTGGCTACGTTTTCAGGAGAAATTAAGTGGGAATTGGGAGACGAGAATTGGATCACAATCAGAAGCTATGTAGATGGTGAAGATGAAGATGAATTAAGTTTTAGTAGAAATGATTTAGACTTAGTGGAAGAGGGAAGAATAGTTAGTGAGAAAATCCAGTATTTGGAATTGTTAGATAAAACAGTTAGCTTTAGAGTAAGGTAGTGAAATTAGTACCAACAATATACATATCTAACTTGTTAGTTCATCTAATCTTAAAAGTTTTGATATTTTTCAACTAAATCTCAATGTTTCATTAGTTAAGTTTGGTATAATTAAAGCCCTACCCAAATGAAGATATGACATAATAATGAAGCTAAATATTAAATAACATAAAAAGAAAGGAACTTGGGTGTTAGGGGCTTCTCATAACTCATAATAAAGGAAAATCAATTTGGTTTGGGTTGGTATTTAATAGAAGGTGGAGTGATGGGAAAGCAACCAAAGTTAAAATTAGAGAAAGAAAAAAAAAAAGAAAGGCCAAACACCAATAGGGAAATCTTGGTGTGGTGATTTGCAAAGAAGAAGAAGAAGTGGGGTTGAAGTTTTTGGTTGAGAGGGAGATAAAAGAGGATGAAAGATGGAGAAGATGAGGGAGTTGAAGAAGACGAAGGCAAAAGACAGAAAGAAAGAGAGATCTGATTGAAAAAAGAGATACCCCAGTCTGTGTGTGTGTAATATTGGGAAGGCGTTGTCAGTGCTTTTCAACAAAAAAGAAAGAAGATGAAGATGGTGTGTAGGTCTTTAAGGGTTCTCTATCATTGGGCCTATCAACTTGTTGTGGGCTTTTATAATGTAGTTTTCTTTGGGGGGTGGGGATGATCTGACCTAAATAAGGATTCAAATATTGATTTGTCCTATTTCAATTTTAGATATATCAATCAAATATGGATTTTGATGGTTATTTTTAGGCCAAAGATGAATAGGGTTAATGTCAAAACAATTACAAGAGAATGTCATTAGAAATAAGCAGAGTAAACAATACAGAATTAGGAATATAGAGGATTGAAGATCCTTGATATTTCAAAGTTTTACATGCAACACACTGTGTACGAACATTTTAATTACGATAAACTTGAGAGAAAGTAACAACTTTCAACTCATCCCTCATTCCTTGGCCTAAAGAGACTTTTAAAAATACCCACAATTAACAAATTTATTACATCCAAACTATCAAATCGATATAAAATATTCAAAATTTAGAGTGAAGAAATACTCTCAGGACTAAAGTATATCGAATCTTCATCTCATTCCAACGAAAGACAAACTTAAAACTAGCTAGATGGACACACTACCGAGTAGTTTTGAAGCACTCAACCCAAACCGCATGAATTAAAAATCAAGCTTAAGCATCACCTATGTGCACAATCTTCCAAAAGAAGTTGTAGGAGGATGTTGTCCGATCATTATCACGATATAGACAAGAAGGGTCACCCCCTTGCCTTTGCTAGGCAACCCCACACAAACACGATGAAACTAAGAATATGATTGACAATTGAATTATTATGAACTCAAACATTAGCTCGCTACTTCTAAACACTAGTTTATTTCTAGCTTCTAAAATGCAACAAGTTGATCATAACTTTATTCAAATTTATTGAGTTACACGATAAAAAATCCAATGTCAACAATTTTGGTTACTCCATTGAGAACTACCATTTTAAAGTACATCAACTTTAGTTGAATTAAATGTAGGTTAGATTAGATTAGAATTGACTCCTTTTTTTTGCAAGTTTAGATTTGTTAGAAAAATGTCATAAATAGCTATCCAACAACAAATCCTAGCCCTAAGGAATTTTAGTCTTCCACATATATTGATGGACATTTCTATTAATAAAAAGCAAATATATATATATATATATTTCAATTAGTAATTAAGTTATTTTTAATTCCATTAATGATTTATGGGTATTCATAAAAGGGTATCGAAAATATCGATTAATCTTTAAAATCAATGTCAAACCATCTTACTTATGGATATTATCGACGTATATTTTAATTATGGAGTCCAACTCAAGTGATTCTAGACAATTCAAAGCAAAATCTACAGTGGAATAATCAAATATGCATCTTTTTTTTTGTTTTAAAATTTTCATTACATTTTTTCTATACAACAAATATGAGCATGATGATTTAAACCTTCAACTTTTAATAAATGAAAACAAGTAATTACAACTAAACTACTCATGTCAACATAAATTTCATTAGTTTCACAACTTCGACTGAAATCTAGAAATTGGTAACGAATTACGAATGTTCACAGCATACCATTTGGCTTCATTGCCTCTCCACTAAAATATTTTTTCATAATTTAAATTACAAACACACACATGCATATTTAAACACAACATATTAATAGCAAATAAACAATAGTAACAAATTTTGCTAAAAAAGTGACATATGAAACAAAATACTTCAAACCCACGACTTAAACAGCCCAACTATTGCACTTCCTCTCTACCAAACAAAAAATCTCTCAAGCTATTTAAACTAAATTTCTAACCAATCTAATTTGAGATTATTCTAAATAAATAACATTACAAATTAAAAGTTGCTCATAAAGAAAAATCACCCAATAACAATAAGAATGAAAAGTGAGAGAAGGGAAAAAGAAGATGACATTTGAAGAAAACCTAATTGTGGTTTATCTTAGATTTGTATAACCTAATTTAGTGTCCTAATGGAGTGGAATTGACATAAAATAAAATAAGTGAACTAGATTGAAAGCATAGATTTTTTATGAAAAAAAATTATCCTTTTAAAAAGATGTCTGGTTATTAAAAAATCTAAAATGAAAAGCAATTTTTTATGCGTTTTTAAAAAACTAAAAGAATTTAAAAAGTGAACTTATCAAGATCGATAACAAATCTATGGTTTTTTAAATTACACTAACCATAGTATAACTTAATCTAACTATTGGTTATCCCGTTATCACAACATGCACTTTTATTTATGTTAACAATGATTTTATGAAGTTTTTTAAAGAGTAGTTACAAATGTATCAATTATTTCATCAAGTCCAAATTCATCCCCAAGGTCCGAATTATAAAACTTAGTTCATAAATCTTGAAATTTAGAATTTTATTGGGCATAAAATTCAACTTTTATACCTAACAAATTAATGAATATTTAAAAATTTTAAATTCTTTTTAAATGTGTTAAACACAAACTTACACTAATCTCAAAGTTTAGACTAGAATCTCATAGTTAAGAGTTTAAACTTATTGTTTTATTAAAAGTAAAATTACAAGATAATGATATTAATTATCGAATTAAAGCATGTACTCCTTTTATCAAGAAAATTTTAAAATTGCTACAAATTTTTTTGAAAAATTATTATAAATAGTAAAAAAAAAAAAAAAAAAAAAAAAAACTATTTACAAAATATTTGAAAATGTAAATTCTCATAAATTTTTAGTATATTGTGTGACTAGTTACTATACATTTTTCTATTTTTTAGAACTAATAAATTTTTTTTCATTTCACTAGCAATAAAAAAGAAAAGAAAAACATGGTCAATTATTCGGCCAATTAAAGTTAAGTATTACTTTATATTTTACCAATATACACTAAATTAAGTGATTATACATCAACGAATATCAATTGTATGATACATTTATTTTCGATAAAGAGGGTAGAGGTTCGATTTCTTCATGGCTCGGCGCTACTACTGTCGGAAGTGATCTCGGTGGGAGTCTCGGGGATCAACAAATGGCCCCTCAAAACCGTAACAATCATCAAAAACAGAGAAACCAAAACAGAGAGAAGAGCCAAAAGCAGAGCACAAACATGAGCAGCTTCAGCTCCAACTTCTTTAGCATATTCATTACAAGCCAAAGCAAGAACAGATAGAGGAAAAGAATAAGCCCACCATGCGACACTGAACTTCCTCATAGATTTTCTAAAAAGCCCTGGCCTTGAAACAAGTGACACAAATAGAAAAATAGAGAGAAAAAACAACATTTTTGAAAATGTATCAAATCCTCCATTAATGGAACTCCAAGCTACGCTTGCCATACTTGGAGCTGCAAAGAACAAGAAGAACACTGGCCTCAAAATGGCTGGAAGAGTATTACTTCCAGATAATCTTTGATAAAGTGTCACAAAAAGTACCAAATAATGCGCCATCCCAAGAGAGAATAAACAGAGTGCACTTTCTCTCCACCCGATCACCGCCGCCGCTCGAGCTCCAGCTAAGTTTCCGATCACAGAAAGTTGGCTACTGGGATTAGCTACAGTTGATAAAAATCTCTTCCCTTTTGTGAACCATTGGCCATAGATTTTGACATCCAATACGACAATTGGAATGATGAATACCCACATGAGAATTTGATTGGGCAGTAGAGATTTAAATGGTGAAGATTGAAGTAAAAGAAGCCAAGAAAGCCATGGTGCAAACAGATAATTTACACCCACTCTATGTAAAAACTCTGATTTAACCAATTTGAAATGGAAGAAACATCTTAAAATGTAAATCAAAGAAAGGGAAGCTAAAATGAAGAGAGTTAATGACCATAACAACAAGAAAGCTGTATTGGGTAACAAACGAAGGATTCTCCTTAAAGAATTTTCATTTTGAATTGGTTGTTTGAGGATTTTCCATAACAAAGCTTGCCCACAAAGGGACATGCTGATTCTGAAATAACCAGCATGAACTTTGGCTAAGAGTTGAAGGAAAAAGGATGGTTTCTTAACTTCATTTTGATGATCCATTTTCATAGATCATCAAATATTTTGATGAATATTTGAAGGCTTGTGAAATGGGGTTTTATAGAAAATTGAGGGAAAGAGTAGGAATGTTGGGGAGTGACATAAAAGGTGTTGCATGCGGTGTACTTTTAGTTTAAGGAGTAGCCATTTTGGACTTTTTGAGCAAAACTTGACTCGTTTTGAATCCTTTACAGCTAGACTCAACAACCAATATAATGAAGGATGGTTCATAGCTTAGGGGAAACTTTGTTTTTTTTTCTTTTCTTTTTTGAGTCTTGAGATATATTGAGATTCATTCTCTCCAACATTGTGGAATTTAAAAATGTTGCGTTAGCTTAAGTGTTAGTGGCTAAATTAGTTCATATGATCACAATGGTTCTTTGTGTTTAAATAATGGTATGACGATCTCACTTTTAATTTTGCTTTTATTACAAGATTGGGTATCATATGTAATTATTCACCATTTGCTTATTCAATTGGTTGCCTTACAATTATAATATGTTAGTTGATTCTTCTTGCTCTCATAAACTTATGGAGTTGTGATTTTTGTAGTATATATTTGTACGTTAGGTCATATGTATTGCATTTACTTGAGATTTCTTACAAGTTGTTTGAAAGTAAAAGTATTCAAATTTTGGTAAAAGAATGTTATTTTACATCATATTCAAACTTTTTAAGATATTTATGATGTATAGTAATTTTAGAGATAATAATCAGGTGTATAAAACCATTTAAAAACAATTACAATTTATAAATATTTATCATTGATCTAAAATTTTGCTATATTTTGTATATATTTTCAACTATTATTATTTACAATAATTTTCCTTTATTATCATTATTCTATAGATATTTAAAAAAGATTAAAATATCAATTAATTCCTAATGTGAATATGGAATCTTAACATTATTCATATGTATACAAACTGATACATCAATAGATATTTGATATTTATAACTGTTAATGATATATGCATCTTTTTACCATTCTTTTCTTTCACAGTTATTCCTAGCTAGATTCACTTTTTTTCACATCTCGAATCAAAAACAAAGAAGACATTCACATATATAACATAAAATTTTGACACACCTTGCTAACAAAACTCAACTCTATTTAAGGTTAATTTTATAAGGGATTATAGAAATTCTTTTACACTTATAAATACTTATTTAAACATTATCTAGAAAGTTAAACATTTCTCCTCTTCCAAAGCAAAACAATAAAGTTAGTACATAACAAAAAGAGTGGAAAAAGGAGAAATCTCTTGGAATAAATGGCCAAAATATTTACCTTTTGCTTTTCTCCCATATTAAAAGTTCTACAAGTGGTTGTTCTAACCAGAAAAAAAAAAAAAAAAAAAAAAAAAAAAAAAAAAAAAGTCTTACACAAGTGGTTGACGTATATATATAAATATTTTTGTGGGATTATAACAAAGTGTTTTGAGTAGTCTAACTCTTTTTCTACCATGAGTGCCCCAACCACGGGTAGCAGGACGTGTTAAAAAAATTCGAGGATTCGAACCAAATCGAAATTCTTATGGATTGGGTTAGTTTATGAGTTCATTAAAATAAAGCAAATACCCTAAACTTATTATTAACAATTAATGATAAATATACTATTTATTTTAGTTTTATATAATTTCATTAATGTTTTTTTAAAATTTATTCTCCAACAACTTCTAAAACTAGTTTTTTTTTAACAAAATAAAATTTTTATTATATAAATTAAAATTGAGTTGAATCTTAATCCTAATCTCTCTAAATCCTATGTATAAAAAGTTAAAAAAACCAAATTTTTACGCATTAGCTTTTTTATTTTGTTAGAACTAAATTTTAGATAAATGACTGGTATAACAAAAACCAACTCAATCCAAAATTAACAAAATTTACAATTCGAATAATTAATTTTAGTCCCGTAAGTAGTCTTCAACCCAACCCACAAACACACCACTAATGGTAAAGTTTGGAAAATTGGGATAATTTCCTTGCTAATTGCGAAAAGTGCTCATTTTTTAATTAATTTTTCTTTAAAATCAAACATTATATTACTTTTTTCTGACTTAATAATAAATATTTTTAAATATAGAAAAATAACTCAAAATATTTAAAAAAATATAGCAAAATTTTAAATTTTAGAAGTCTATAATTATGGTGATAAAATCTAAAAGTTGCTTTTAAGATTATCTCTCATTCAATATTATTATATATTTACATGATTGAAAAAAGAAGAATAAAAAACTCTGATACTTCACTTCCCTTAGTAAATTGAAATACTGTGAAATTCAATATTAGTATGATTTTACAAAGGTTATTCAAACTTAAGGCCTCTCGCTCTAAATACTATATTAAAACAGGAATTGATCTAAAAATTGGATTTATAAGAAACTAAACATTATATCAACAATTTAAGTCTAACACAGCTACATTATCTTTTGGCGTTACATGTGAAGCATAACTTCTCGACCCCAAAAGTTCTATAGTAATTTGCTTCTTTTTAGCCCCCCCAAAAAAGAAAAACGAACTACCAGAGACATAATTATCTTATATTAATTCATTTTTTCCTTGATCCACTTGACAATTTTACACTCTCTTTTTCAACAAAATAGCAAGAACAAGAAAACGTACTACACACTGTCTGAAAATCATAGTGAAATTCCTACGCACTATTCCATTTCCAAACCACACAACACACATATACCTTTTGGCTTTTCTGCGAAATATTGGTTCTAGTCAATTTATGGTTTCATTAAATTGGAAATTTTGTTCATTTCATTCTCCCTCGTGCTGTTTGAATGGAAAGAAAAGAAACTTAGATCTTGGTTGACAACGAAATTTAAAAAGAAGAGAGAGAGAGAGAGAGAAGAAAAGAGAAGAAAAGAAAAGAAAAGAAAAGAAAAGAAAAGTGGCCGCGGCCGCCATAACCAAAAAAGAAAGAAGGGTTTAGAAAAATTGAAAAGGAAATGTGTGTTTTCATTTCGGTAGAAGATGATCCATTTGGCTGCCTTTATACAACTGGCCTGGCCGTACTCCCCCTTCTTTTTGTATATATTATTATTCCATAGCAGAATAATTGGGTTATTGCTGTATCAAACAAAACACATGCAAAGAAGTGGGGAGAAAGAATGATAATAAAAAAAGACAAAGAAGCAAGGTTCCTCGAACTCTCCTTTTTCAAAACGAATTGATTGGAACTTTGATTGTACTACAAAACTAGATATCAATTGTCAAAATTTGAATAGGAAAAGCATTTGATCCAACTATATGTTTATTCTAGGTTAATTCAGCCATATATTTTTTTTTATTATTATATATTCTATAATAATGAGTATAAAAAGAATTTATGTACATATATTTATGTGCATTTAACTTATTAATTGACATCCATTATTTAAGTGGGTGTGTTTATTTTTTTTTGTTAGTATTGTATCTTAGAAAAATATTTATAAAAAATATAAACTATCTTTTGTAAACCAAACCAACCATTTTTAAACTTTTTCTTTTTTCTTTTTTCTTTTTTCGTTTTTTGAAATTGACTAAATGTTTGCAAAAATTGTGAAAAAATAATACCAAGATTTGGGGGAGTAAATAAAGGACTAGTTGCATCAATGGCATTTAAGCACAAAATAATTGCATATATAAATATATGTATGGAATAAAAATTGGCAAAAGACTAAAAACACTCACGCTCAACTACCATTTCAAAAGTTTGATTTTGGTTTCTAAAAATCATTTCAAAAGTTTGATTTTGGTTTCTAAAAATTAAATGCTAAATAATTGTTATCATCATTTATAGTTCGTACAGTTTGAGAATTATGCTATCACTTGCTATCATTAGTAAGACCTTGAAGGCCAAATTTTGACTTTTAAAAAAAATATCTAATTGTCTTATCAACCTGTACAAATATTTTTATCCATTGTAATTATCATTTTAAAAAGAACATAAAATCAAACTAAAACAATTATGAAATAGTTCTGTACAATATTTGTAGGGGCATTTTTAAAAATAGCAAAATAAATTAAATTATTTATAAGGTATAGCAAAATTTTGGATTCTATCACTATAACATATCAATTACTATCAATAATTGAATTTGCTATAGCTTATAAATATTTTGTAAAATTTGTTATTTTTGAAAATTTCTCATATTTATAAACACAAATGAAAATTCATTAGTTAATTCCCGGAATCCAATAACATCAAAAAACAAAAGGTTATCTAGGGAAGTAACTTCCTAATGTGAAAGGATGACGAAGTAAATAGGATTAAAGTATTATTATCTAGAAAGAAAATGTTCCCATCATGTATAGCATTTACTTTTGAATGCCGATATTTTTGTCTTCTTAAAATATATACTCAAAAGCTCTCTCCAATCTCCATAAATGCAATGATGTTTAATTCAACATATACAAGTTGGAAAGCCATATAGCAACTTAATCATGGAGGATTTGTGGAGTATATCCTAGTTTCATGGACCAGATAGAGATAGATTACTTACAAGTTAATTACTTGTATACGACTCTTCAAGAACTATATATATATATAATGCCCACTTTGACATTAGAATTAAAAGAGAGAAATTTAGTCAATTGATGTGTATGTGTGTGTGGGTGCAGTAATAGATTTATAGTAAAAGAGAATTAATTGACAATCCAAATTGAAGAAAGTTAATGAAATAAGCAGCTGATTTTGTTGAAAATTGAGATTTAATTGAATCCTCCTCTTACACGTCTCTTTGTTAGCTTTTAGGGAATGTAATTGAGAGAAATTCATGACAGCATATATCCACACAAAAGAGTTCTTTTTGAGACACAATAGAATCCCCAAAAAGCAAACATTGTATGCTTTTAGTTTTGAGAGGTTATGGTGTAAATTATAAAGCTTTGTCTCTAGGGTTTGTGATGTTGATAGTATATGCCTCTTACTTGTGTCCCATCAATGGGGAAATGTACACTTTTTTCTCTCACGGAAATTCATTTATACACCATATACTTCATAATGTAAAACAAACTAGTTTAGGTATTTTGTAAAAATGTCTTTATGGTTTATGATTTTATAAATATAGTAAAAAATAATCAAATCCAAGATTTTATATGTTTGGGTTAGGCTTTGTTTTTGCCATTTTTACAAATAATAAATGATGTGTGCTATAAACGTAATTATTATAACTTGTTTTGTCATTTTTTCAAGTGCACCTGTCGATTTCATTCATACAACAACAAAAAATTTGAGTGAGCAAATAGTTGAAAAAGAAAAAAAATTAAAAGAGCAACTTGACGAAAGGCGCAAAGATTCAACAGGAGAGAGAAGGCAAGCTAAGAAATGCAACGACTTGGGTAGAACTTATGACAACGAAGGTAAAGGTAGACGATTTTAAAGATTTAATCAAACAATTTATGGCATCACAATGAGAATTTCAAAATTGGTATTAACTATCTTTTTTTATTTATATTTTCTAATATTTTAGGAGTTGCGCATATAGTACACCATTGTTTAAGATTTGATGTTATCCTTCTGTTGTGAAGGTGCGAAAAGACAAATTTATATCACTTGGATCAATTAATGATATTGATACAAAATCGATTTATATTTATATTGCAAAGTTGAAGGGAAGGGGAGTTTGAGCCCCCTTGACTTACACTAAATCCACTAGTGGCTATGACGTATATATTTGTCTTTAAATTGAGATGTTATTTGTGTTAAGGATGAGGTGATATTGTTTGATAGTTTTTTTTTATAAGTTTACACTACAAGAAAAAAAACCATCTGCCGACTCATGAAAAAGGAATCGAAAAAAAGTTGTTAGGAGATAACACTACTGCCGATAGTTATCTTAAGCGTTGGGACAGATAGAATCAATCTCCCAACAGTGTATGAAGCGTGATGGAAGATTAGTCTATCGACCTACATTGTATGCTTTAGCCATCGGCATAGACTTCAAAATAATTTCAATTTTTTAAGCATGGTTGATGAGTTCGAATGACTCGTTAGGAGATATATACCACAACAGCCGACGCCCCACTTTAATGGATCCACAGTTCTCCTGTAAAAAAAGGAAAAAACTCTCGTCCTCTTCTTTATAGTTCCATCGCATCCCCTTTTCATTTTCGCTTCACAAACTTTTTCCACACCGTGAGTTCATCTCTCCTATTTCAGTCGTAGATTTCTTCTCCTCTCTATTATCTTCCCTGATTGATTTTCTCCCTCTCCATTCCTCGATCACCTTCTTCCCCTCTTCTTCTGTTTATTCCTCATCG
This sequence comes from Cucumis hystrix, assembly GCA_025688845.1. Lineage (NCBI taxonomy): Eukaryota > Viridiplantae > Streptophyta > Magnoliopsida > Cucurbitales > Cucurbitaceae > Cucumis > Cucumis hystrix. Next base: position 3,139,317 of record CM046883.1, on the reverse strand, counting down.
TGACTCCATTCGTCTATTTCCCCTCTACATTTGTTGGACCTTCTTCCCCCTCTCCTTTCGCTGCGGCCTTCTCCCCTATTTCCATCGCTCGAAATTAAAGCAGCCCCTCTCTCCTTCAACAAAGGTTGTAAGTTGCGTTTGTTTTCTAATCTCTAATCGATTCATGTATTGTTCTTGTTAGTAGTTTTGTAGATGTATTTGTAACGTGCTTTTGTTTTGTTTTGCTTTTATTTTCAATTTCTTTGTAAAGTTTATGTTTGAGTTATGAAATATTGTTATCTTGCAGTTATGTTATGGTTAGCCTTTGCATGTGTTGAATGACGTTACTAATGGTTGTTGGGTGGAGGGTTGCTTGTTTTAGGAAATCCTGAACATGTTGGCTAAGTTTCTAACTTTCAGTCAACTTAAGAATTTAAGTATTAGGATAAGTTTATACATTAATTAACCAAACTTGTGTAGAATAATTTATCTAATATTTAAAACATTTTTCTTTTGCAAGTAAGGGATGTAACCAAATTGTTCTGGATTTCAAGTGAAAACTTGTGCCTAAACCTTTCTTCTCTTGAATTTCCAAAACATTCCCATATAAAGTTAGGTTATTATTGTTTGTGTTACCTTAAAATTCAAAAGGTCCAACAATTTCAAAAAAATTAATAAAAGAGTAGTTCATTCGTTTAGATTAGAAGGATCTAAGTCATATTTATTATCATGTGTTCGACCTGTTTTCGAGAATATTCTCTACAAATACTCGTATTTTTTTATATATAGTAATTACTACTTTTTATTTGGACCCAGCCAAAATATTGTTAACTTGATCAAAATCATGTTTATATTTCAACAGACTGAAATAAATAATAATGGGAACCAATGGAAACTGAATAAGACATACTAAATGGAAAATGATTCCATGATGAATCTTACTCCTTTTTTACCAATGCATTCTGCTATCTGACCACTGAAAATATCCCCAACCATAGCACCCACATTGGATAAAGGTCCGATTACAGAGCACCAACCAAAAACCAGATATAAAAAATCCAACGTGATCATAATATGTTCAAATGGGCTGGGGAAAGAACCAATGGCGTTGGACTTTGAGTCGTAGCTAGATCCTTCATTATCGATGATTGAGTGGGAGAGCGAAGACTCAATGAACTTGGTGTCTTGAGATAAGGATAACGAAAGGAACAACTAAAGTAACAAATAACCAAAATAACAATCAGAACACCATTGGCAGCCCATTTCAATACACATCATCTACATCGGTAGGTCAGACCATGATAATTAGAGATCATATATTACCTTGTGAAATAATTCATGATTACATGGCCTACAGTACAAACATCATCACAAATATTCAACATGCTGTATATACGTATACTGATATATTGATACACGAATCAGAAGAACAATCACTTACAATCGCCACAAGAACAATGAGAGAAACGCTCCCCTTATTCTGAATTCCCCCTGCAATAATTCTGTCAAGCTCCCATTTGATCATATATGATCTATTGACTAAAAAACTCTTAAAACATAGTCGTATAATTTGTTGTCATCGGAGATAAACTCACAACAATCTCTTGTTCACCAACGTCAGAACTACGCTTTTTGTTTCCTCAAATTACACTCTCAATATTCTACACACCACCAAAACCCAACTTGCCCAAACGTAGCAGCCCAACGACAACCCGAAAAATAGGACCAAATCCAAACAACTAGCCGAAGATAATAGAGAACCGAAACAGCCCACCTCAACAAAAAAAAAAAAATTAATTAATTAAATAAATAAAGGAAATTGACCAACATTCTTAACAGTCACACTGCATCAACTGATGCGAAATTACATTAAAATTCAAGTGGGAAACAACGACTATGAGATCAAAAATGCAATATTGACAATAGATTAAATTAAACACCAACATAATCTCAGATGAACTCAATCGTCACAACTTCCTCTCCTAATTCAATTTGGAAGGCAAGCAGTCGTATTTGGTCAGAAGACTTGGAGATATAGGAAATGCTAATGAGAATTTGCTTACGCATATTGCAGTCTCTTCCCTGCTAGTTATATAAAGTATGTTAATTTAATTCCATTAGTCTTTCATAAAAAATATATATGTGAGCTAAGAATGTAAATAAGTGTATTTTGTTTGCCATTTTTATAAGTGCCACAATTATTCATTATTAACATTATTTGCCTATTCCTATTTAATCAACTATGTAGAATATGACTTGTAATTCAGGATAATGTTATTATATGTTTAGATAGTACAGAGTTGAAATTAGTAAACTGTTCCAATAGAGAATTTGTCCAAGTCTCCTTATAGAACGGTAATTTGCAAAGGAAATAGAATCATGTGGTGATGGTTTACTTGTTACTTCATCTTATTTTTCAATAATATACTTTTCAATTATACCTAAAGTCGTAGGTAAACAATTAATCAAATTAGTAAGTATATAAAACACCTCAAATTTTATGGACCTACTAAACTAGAAATTAGAAACTTAGCATCATCTTAAAAAAACATAAAAATTCAATTTTATATCTATTAGATAGAGATATGTAATGACTCATGACCTAACATATATATCTAATCAAATTTTGTCAAAACAAACTTGTGAAAATATCATTTAAGAACTAGTGCGAATATCGTTACTAGTCACAACATATAGTGATGTCAACCTAACAGCACTTAAACAACTTGTTTTATGATGTTACTATATAGATTGGAGCATTTGTATATATTTGTCATTTTCCTAATTATTCTCAACCATTTTATTATCATTGAGTTATATGTTATTTTGGTACATTGTTTTTCTCACGTACAACGATAACTACGTTTATGCAAAATGTATGTATCTTTGATTTTTATTGAATTTTCTAAAATTCTAAAAATATATATATAAACAGAAAAAAAAATTCAATTAATAGATATATATTATATGTTTTTCAACTATTCTTTTAATAGTTTAAATTACGTTTATCATAAAAGTATCCAACGTAACTTAGTATTACCTTTCGTTTAAATACGTCCAATTGTGAAGTTTCGATGAAATTTAGGGATATTACTTTTTTTTTTTAAGATTTAGTAAAAATATTAATTAACTTTTTTCACCCTTCGAACCTAATATCATCTAGTTGTTCACTAATCACTACAATATATCTTAGGCATGTAAAAAACACATAATAATATTACTTGAAGTCACAAATAGATAAGAGCAAAGTTGGAAAAGGAAAAAGGAGAGAGATTTAAGAAGAAAGAAAATATAAAAGGAATTTTTGAAATAACTTTTAAGAAATTGATTAGTCATAATACATGAATATCAAACTATAAAACATTACAATAAATGACTATCGTCACATAACAAATACATGTTAAACATTAATTAACGTGGAGATCCTTCATATTAACTCCTTGATTATTCGAAAAAATAAGAGAAAAAGGAAAAAACAATAATTCATAAAACCCAAACAGACAAACATTGAATCCCAAGGAAGTTTAATTTCTTGAGTAGAATTATCAAACCAAGGTGACATTGACTTGGATAACGGAATATCCTCTTTCTGGATCGAAGAAAAAGTTGTCAGTCCTAATATATCCTCTTGCCAAACGGAATTTACCTGTCCCTGCAATAACTGGAAGTTCTCTAATTAGTTCAAATTGTCTACTTGTCCCTTGGATCTCTATGCTGCTCCCGTTGAAGGCTCCACCGGTAAACACGAAGGATAAGAGGACGAGGAGGTTTTTACCGCCCTTATCTGTAACGACGTAGATCCCCTGAGCTCGACCAATTTCTGGGGCACCCTCATTTGGGATTGTGGTTATTGAATCGTCGGTGACGAAGAGCGTTCCGAAGTCGGTGAAGTTGAGTGTTGAGCCGGGGAGGCCGGCGATGGGGAAGAAGGTGGTGTTAGGACCAAAAGCATAGTCTTGGAGGTAAATGGTGAACCTGGTTCTTTTAGCTTCAGCTGAAAGAAGCAAGGTCATGGAAATGGAGGCTGCAAGGCAAAAAATTAAAATGGATGGAATGTTGTTTTGAGCCATTGATATTGTAAAGAAAGAAAGAGAATGTTGATCAAAGTATTTTGTGGTTTTCTGTTGGGTGTTTTTTGGTTCCTATTTATATCATTATTAAGGGTGACTTTTGAAAATAACTTTAATCCCCACTTGACTTTTGCATACTTTTTAAAATGGTTTTTGTTGCTTAAGGATTTGAGAGAAAGTACATCAATTATATCCCTAGATAAATAAATAAATAAAGTGATCACTTTTTCTTTTATTTCAAGACTAATTGTGATGGTTTGAACAATGATGATAATAAATGTCCTATTTGCTAACTTACATTTAATTAAATAAAATGTTATAACAACTAATAAGATGTATACTATATTTGATATTTTGTAAATAATGCAAATATTTTAAATCTGTATTTCTAATTCTCTTTTGTTTCATATTCGTCTTGAAGAATGAAGCGAGAGATAGAGAAAAAATATAAATAGAGATAGAGAAAAGTAACAAGACTGCAGCAGTTGACAAAGGTAGCCGATGGGAGCTGAAAGGCATAGCTGTGGCCAACAACAGGTGGTGTAGAGCGCAGAGCCAAATTCTTCAACATCTAATCTTATTCAATGGTTTTTTACAATTGAGTTATGCTTGTTTAAAGGTAGCAGAATGAATTTAAATGAAAAGGTGTTGAAGAATTTTGGCAGATGGTAAAGAGTGTGGAAGTAGCACTAATTAATGAAGAAGTGATGCCCATATTTGTGATTACCATAAAATCAGAACTAAAGTTCATTGAAACAGAAAGTTATTGCGGAATCACTACCCTCAACAAACTTGTTTTGTAATGGCATGACGTGATACTATTTTAGTGATTAGAGCATTGGTATATATATTTGTCATTTTTATTATTCAAATGACAAATATATGCTCATTTTGGTAAATTGTTTTTCTCACATGTGTCACAACTATGTAATATTGATATGTTTAATAATTATTCATACTGTGTAGATCTTTTCGAATGTTGTTTTTATGTACTAGATGCATCCACGATTTTCAAAGAAATATCTATTGGAGAATGTAAATTTATTCAACTTCTTAGAAAGTATTTTTATGTACGTAATTATATAGAATAGCAATTTTTTAATAATAATTAAGTATATAGCAATAATTTTTTTAAATATTGCAAATATAGAAAAGTTTATCTGCTACATAGTTTTTAAAATGTTGTTATATATGTTAATATTTTGAATCTTTTTCACACAATATCATCTCAAATAGATATCTATGATTGGGTCAAAAAAGAAAAACGTGGCGGAGAAATAGAACACATGATATAGAAAATATAAATAATATTAGTCTGTGGTATTGATTGATACACTACAAAGGGTATAAATGGATGTTTTTCCAATCATTTAAGAACGATATGAAAGGAAAATTTAATCATTATATATGTGTTAATTAATTAAGAAAAAAGGGGGCTTGATTCGTGATAAGAACTATTTGTTTTTTAAAAAAGGAGGCAAGTAGAAAATAGATTTAAATAAATAAATAAAATTAAAAAATAGATTTAAATCTTATTTGGTCCTTAAAACTTTGTATGTAGTTATATGCTTTCTATATATGGATGAGATTAGACTGGCAAATAAGATGACCACTCTTAAAATCTATGATTTTAATTTTTAATTAGACACTGGATGGTAAATTGATTTTTAATAAGAGAATTCATAAAGTCACTTAGCCTTCAAACGACTGATTGTCACCATTTTGAAGCATTGAGTTGTACTTATTCTTTTATTATCATTATTTTATCTTGTCATGGATATTAACATCGATGTGTCTTTTCTATTTTATTTTAGTCTACGAACAACGTTCTCTTCTAGATTCCAATTTGAAAAAAAAGAAAAAAAAGTAAACAATGGGAGAGTTGGGTAGGAGATGTGAGAGACTTGAGTTTTAGAGGGAAAAAAAGAACAAAATTAGTTTTTAGATTTATTCGATAAATGTATTGATTATGTTTCTAAGTTGACATAAAAAATGAGAACATTTAAAACAAAGAAAATTGTTTCTACAAAATTCGTAAAATTAGACTAAATCAATTCTTTTGAATTATTAATTGTTTGATGGGAACAGTAAAATTAAAACATAATCTTAAAATCAAACCCCTTTTATAAATTATTTATTGGTATTTCATAGGATTAATTCACTATTTTTTAGTGGTATTTTTTTCAATATCTCAACTCTCTTTTCTTTCTTTATATATATATAAGTACCCTAATCAACATTTTGAATTATTTTTTTCTTCAAACGTGGAGGTAGATTTGATAATTGTTTAATTTTGTCGATTTGATTCATATATCTGCTTCTTTTATCACAATTTCATTGTCATAATTTTTTAATAATCATATATGAACGAAGAATGATCCACATATACATTGACATATCAACATAAAATTTTAAAACAGAATTAAAAAAGAAAAAATAAACAAACAAAACAATAATTCAAGGCCAAAATGAATTTTCTTTTCTTTTGAATCTAACCAAATCACTTAATTTTTTTTATGTACGAAGATCATAACTTAAATATTTTATTATATACAAATTTTCAAACAAAAAATCGTTCTTGCTGTCTCGTAAACGATGTTTACTGAAAACGATGGGAAAGGTTAAGAATATATAGAAAAATTCCTTTCACATCACGTCTTTACACGTTGTTAGAATAGAGTTAATTCTAAAAATAGAAAATAATTCTTTTCTTTGATTGTAATCTAATCCAAAAGTCAAGGGTACGGAGTAGTTTCAAGTGCTAGTCGATTTTCTCACAAAACCATAGTTGAACTAACTACAACCTCGATTGTCAATAAGTACTAGTCGGACATGATAAATTCTTTTCATCATCAGCATAAAATATATAATGTATTAAATAATTATTTGGCACTTCGAATGACAAAATAAGCGATCTAGCCAAACCGACGTAAACCTTAAATTAATCGTAAACTTAATTTGTATTCGAACATATATATGTGTGTTATTTATGAGTTTGACTTTTTACCGTTTAAATGGGCGTTATATATATATATATATATAGATAGATAGGTTTTTCTGCCGTAATATGTATTATCGAATTTTTTTCATAATAATAAATTGTTTTTCTTTCGGAGTTTATAGACGTAGCTAACACATTATTAGTAAATCAAATAAATGTTTTTGTCAATTTCTTGAATGTTGTTATGTTTTTTTTCTCCCTTTCTTTGATTCTTAATTTCACAATATTACGTCAACTACTAAAAATGAAGAAAGCAAAAAGAAATATTTCTCTTTTATTAATTTTATAATTTTTAGTACAACAAGAGATTTAATCTTTGGTGTTAATTAGTTTAAGTTACGTAACTAATTAACTTAGTTTAAAAAAAATATTTATTATCAACATAGTATTTTATTATGCTTACAAGTGTTACGTTTGGTCTAAAAAATAAACAAAAGTTGAATAATAATACATGTTTGGCTTTTGCTTCTTTCTCAAAGTGTGAAAGGAAATAGAACTTCTTCATACCTAAATCTAACGTTGTGATAAGATATATATTAGAATGGGTTTAGGGACTTTGAACTAATTTTTAATACTTGCATAATATTTAAATATAGACATAATATAAATAATAGTTATGAAATTATTAAAAATATCGACATTTTCATATCCTAATTAATTATCAACATTCACTTGATCATATAATTGAAGTTTAAGTTTAAAATATGATATCTAATTCAGAATAATGTTATTATATATTTAAATGGTATATAGCTGAAACTAAACAAAGAATTGGTCTTAGTCTCCTTTAAAGAAAGCTTAACAAAAAAGGAAAAAACAATTATTAAAAATATAAAATGGATATAATCATGTGGAGATGGGTTATCTTTTTCTTTTTAACTCTTTTCAATTATACGTAAAGTGGTTTATTATAATATGTAAGTAAAACATTTCATATGTGTTTCATAGATAATATAACTACTTTAAAAATGGCAAATTGTAAATTGATGAATGAATGAAAATGTAAATCATTATGCAGTATTCACAGAAAAAAAAATATATATATATATAGTTATGAAAGGCAGCTTTGGTTTTTTGTTTTAAAAAATTTAACTTATTTTCTCTAGATTTATTATAGTCAAATTCCAAAATACGAAGCAAATTTACAAAATTTGTTTATTTTGTAAATATAACAGAAATTTTAATATATATTTATACACGTTATTAATAGAATCTAAATTTTTTTTATTATATTATATAAATATATTTTAATTTATTTTACTATATTTTACTCTATTTAAAAATTAAAAAATATATTCAACATTTTTAAATTTTTTTTTATGATTTGTTAATTAATACAAAATTTGTTTATTATTGAAATAGCTTTTAGAAACAATTTTTTAATTAAGTTGATGAAAGTATTAAACTATTCTCTCACGTTTTAGAATGTGGGCATAATTAATTTGAAGAGTTGACAATGGGAGCTTAGAAGTGGAAAGGATGAAATGTTGACCACCATGTGTATTTGATATGTAAGGTAGATTACAATTAATCAATCAAATTTTTAATCCTACTACTTATATATATATATAATAGATATTTGTGTTAATCAATATGTTAATCCTCTAACTATTAATGTATATATCTTAATATTGAGATTTAGATGATCATATTTATTGCATAATTTCTTATAGATTGCTGGGATAGAAAACTTAATCGCATGCCTTTAAACACTCATGAACATTAGAGTGTATTTGATTTGGTACCACATTGATGCGAGTATTCCATCACATGTGCAAGAATAAAGCTCACATTAATGTAGTACTAAGTCAAATATACTTTAATGTCTAAATTATTATAGTGAGTATTTAGCTTCACTAACCACTAAAAGACTTATCCCTTAAGGGTAATTATGTTGTGAATATGGGATTGTTTATATTTTTTAAGTTCGTTTTCCTAACATATCTGCTCAAGAATCTGTGTAGTATTCTTAGTGTTTAAATGAGTATGGCTCTAAAGGTTGCAAGATGACAATGATGAGCTCGGCCCAATGATCGTGTCTTCTTTGGTGAAACTCCAGGAGCTTGGTTTGTTGACTACGTAATCCAATAGTTTGACTTTTTATATTGGGAAAGTGCATATACCTATGTAGACCTTTTTGTTCCTCTTTTGGCTTGAGCTTTCCTTGGGTTCGGATGGAAAACTCTAAACTTTTTGTTTAAAGATTATCCGAAACTATTGAAAAGTTTCATAAATATTCTTGAATTTTAAAAACAAAAGTTAAAGAATACTTTAATTGATCCAATTTTTACACTAAATTTCTCAAAATCCAAAATAAAACTGAAAACTTAAATTCAACCATAAAATTTTACAAAATCTTACCAAATTCCAAAAATAAAAAATTATCATTAAAATATACTAAAACAATAATTAGTCGAATGGAAAAAATGTATTTGGCTATTAGTATACACTAAACTATTAACATATAACTAGTCCTAAAATCTCTTGATGCTTTTCATTGTTTTTTTTTTTTCTTATTAGAGTCAATATATCTTACTAAAACGTGCAATGTTTATTTATTTATTTATATCGAAGAAGAGGGTTAGGAAAAGAAAAAGAATAATAGAAAAGTAAAACAATATTAATGACTTGTGCTATGTAACAACGAGAATACCTTTATTGTTTAAGTTTTTAAAGGTATTTTTAAAACTTTGAAAATTCTAAAGATATTTTAAAATGTTTAATATATGTTAATTGTCGACTACACTTTCTTATTTGATTCGTTATTGTTTCATTATGTTTCAAGGAGAATTTTTATTTTAGAATTTGGTAAGATTTTGTGAAATTTTATGTTTTAACTTAACTTTTTTTTTAAAAAAAGTTTATTGATAGTTTTTTTGAAACTATATAATAACTCGTGGTATTTTTGAAGTAAAACTGTGACGGTTTTCATCCAAAACTAATTGTATGAGTCTTTTTAATTCCATTTTTTAAAGTTTAAAAGTATATTTTAAAGGTTTAAAAGTTTATGAGTATTTTTTTATCTAAATTATAAAGTTTAGTAGAAGTTTCTATAATTTAACCTTTTTTCTCTTTTCTTTTTTAGTTTTGAAAAAGAAATCACATTTGTTTATTATCATTCTCCAAATTATAATTTTTTGTTAGCATGATAATCGTGGCAAATTGTGGCTATGGACATTCAACCCCCGGACTATAGAGAGAGAGGAAGGCCATGCAAACTATCGTACAACTAGACTCATTGTTTTAATTCGGTTTCTTTCTCAAGTTATACCATAATTATTTTATTATATCAAGAGGTATTATAGTCCATTCTATTATATATAGTTATGCGTGACTAAAATTAGTTTGATTTAGTGGCATGATTTCTAATCTTTAAGGACGTAAGCTCAATCATCTATGTAAAATGATTGTACTCAAATATATACCACATTGTTTCATGACTATATCCTCATCCCATAGTAGTGGTTGATCAATGGCCCATGTTCACATAGCCCAAATATTATAGACAATTGGGCCACCTATTGACAATCGATAGGCCCATACTTGCAATGTACGCCGCATACACCAGGCCTTCTCTTGTAAGCCTTAATTCATCTAACCTAATTTTCAGATTTAGCTGTGAGATGGAAATTTCATTGACAAAAACATTTAGAAAAAAATAGCTCATGTAACTCATTTTATTACTATTTTTTTTATATTGTAAATATAGTAAAATTAGTGATATCAGACAACTATCAAACGGTAATTATAAGACTATCAGACGATAATCATAGGGCTATCAAAAGATCATCACTTTTAAATTTGCTACTTTTACAAAAGTCTCTATCTAAATCTATAATTAAAAAAAAAACATAGCTTATTTATAGACTTAAGGTTGATTAATTTGATTACGTTTGAAAATTACACGTGAGATCTACCTAGTTTCCTTAGACTCTTCTGATCGATTTTCCTTTTCTCCAACACATACTCTTATTGTTCCTATTATATATTATTGCAATACGAGAATTACTAGTTGTCATAGTTACTAATTGATTCACTCTAAACAATAATGATAGACAATGATACTAGACAATTTGATGTTGTTGGGCATAAAGTTGTTTAAACAACCGAGAGGATAGTTTAGTAACAATATATTGAAATTTTCATAATTAATGGATTTTAATATTGCAATTTTAATAATTAAATTAAATCAATTATTAGTTGTGAGACTTTTGATTGTTGAACACGAATTTTGATACGTTATCAATACAAAAAAAGCAAATAGTCTTAATATTGCAATCAAATTAGGTTTCCAATTTAGGCTCATAGTGATTGCTACATCTATAAAAACTCATTACAATCACACTTGTTTTGAGTAATGTGTGATGATATGTCATTAAAGCCAAAAGTTTCTATCTAACTTAAAAGTATATAGAGAGGTTACGTAATTAAAATGTATATATAGAGAGATTAACTAGTATTCTCATTAGTATTAAATGTTCACTTTTTATTTCTACCTCTTTTCAAGGAGTTGAGAATGATCAACTTTTCACTTATTTGCATCAAAGAAAACTAAATAATATTGAAACATTGTTAATCCCAATCGACATAATGCAAAATATCAATGACATTGATAGCGACTTTATTGAAGGAGTCCCCAAAAATTTATATTTGTGGGATAAGGTTTTAAATTATTTTTGTTTTCTATTTATTATAAATTTAGTTTTCATGTTTAAATTTATTTTTAGATTCTTATTAAAATTATATTTTTAGTTTTACTTAAGGTGTATACCTTAATGATTTCGTTCTTCTCTTCTTTCCATACCATGGTCCGTATCACTTAAGATTGAGTTGCATTATTAGTTATATTTTGAAAACAAAATAAGATTTTTTTTTAAAACTTTTTTTTGAATTTTTACTTGATTTTTCAAATAGTACTTTTTTATATGAAAATTAAAATTAATGTTATAACCTTACACAAATCGAAATAGGAAGATATGAACATAATTAGAATCAGTTACAAATAATTGAGAAGAGTATGTGAGATATTGATTGTGATGAAAGAAAGGAACTATATGCACACATTCACATTATTTAATTTTTTATTTTTATTAAAAAGAAAAAACTTGCCACACATGAAATAAATAATTGGAAAGAAACTAGTTAAGGCATAGTATACATCATCGATATCAATAGAGTTATATGATCGTTTTGATCTAAGACATTAAGATCACTGCTCTTATTTAACTCCAATTTTAAAAAATTTCTAATTGTATCATGTACAAAAATTCATATAACTTTTAACTTATTTGGTACCAATTTTATTCCGAAATTTGTTTGTTTTTTTTCATTAATTCAATTTCATTATTATTTTTTGAAACATTGCAAAATGAATAACAAAACAAATAAATTTAATTTTTAAAAACTAAAACCATAAATAAATGGTAAACAATACTCTCTTTTCTTTTTACTTCAACAATGATAGAATAGAGATTAATCTATCTTAGATTATGTTTGAATTTTGATAGGAAAACCTTTTCTTTATTTACCTTGTAAAAATAAAAAACTGATCAATATGATATCATACACACACATTACAAGCTTTACATCGCTTGATTTTATACCTCTACTTTTTGTTTTGCTTCTAATTAAGTTTTAGGATTATAAACTTCAATGGGAGACAAGTTAGAGGATGAAGTTTGATAAGAGAAAGTGCTAATTAAAAACATTGTAACAAAATCTATTTGCATAGCCCTTTTTTTTCTTAAGTTGTAAGCATTGGAAAATAGAGAGAAGAGTAGTACAATAATAGTTGAACTTTGTTCCACGTAGAATAAAAACTTAGAAATTATGTGTAAAATGAGATAGGGTTTTAATGACCACCACCTCCTCCACCACCGGATCCAGAACCAACACCAACGCCATGTCCAGATCCACCACCTATTCCCACTCCAATCCCTATTCCTATTCCAATTCCTCCACCGTGACCACCACCGTGACCACCACCGGCACCCCCACCTATGCCACCACCACCTCCAGCACCTCCTCCAAGTCCTCCACCAGCTCCACCTCCAAATCCACCTCCATGACCTGAACCTCCTCCCAAACCACCACCTCCACCTCCTCCACCCCCACCTCCACCTCCACCTCCGGCACCTCCTCCGACACCACCACCTATACCTCCACCAGCTCCAAAGCCTCCACCATGGCCTGACCCACCACCAACGCCGCCGCCACCTCCACCGCCTCCACCACCTCCTCCTCCTCCTCCTGCACCACCACCAACTCCTCCACCAACACCTCCACCTGCTCCAAATCCTCCGCCATGTCCACCACCAATGCCACCACCACCCCCACCGCCGCCTCCACCTCCACCTCCACCTCCAGCGCCTCCACCAACACCACCACCAACACCTCCTCCAGCTCCAACACCTCCACCATGACCTGATCCACCACCTACACCGCCACCGCCGCCTCCACCAAATCCACCTCCACCACCAACTCCTCCTCCCGCACCACCTCCAACGCCACCTCCACCTCCAAATCCTCCACCATGTCCCGAACCACCTCCAGATCCTCCTCCTCCACCACCTCCAAATCCGCCACCACCACCAACACCACCTCCAGCACCACCACCTACTCCACCACCACCTCCAAACCCTCCACCTGATCCACCACCAAGTCCTCCACCCCTACCACCACCAAGTCCTCCACCCCTACCACCACCAAATCCACCACCTCTACCGCCACCAAAGCCACCTCGTCCACGTCCTCCGAATCTACCACCGCAACGCCTGCCCCAACGACAGTCGTCATCATCCCTAAACCCATTTTTATTAAGCTTGTCATCTCCCAAAACAATAGCGCTCAAATGGAGAACAATGCAGAGGGTAAGAAGACCCAGAGAAAACCATTTTTGAGAGCCACCCATATATGTCCACCAAAAATATCTTTTGGGTTTGTGTTTCGCTACTCACAAGTCTAAAATCAATATATATATATAGGCTTCACCTTCCCCTCGATTACATAATTACGTGTTCCTCTATATTCAAGTTGCTATTGGTTATGAGGGCGCGTTGGACCGTTGGGGGGTTGGCCAATATCATTTAATGACATATATATACATACGCATATAAGTCAAAAGCACACCAACATGGGTCACAACTTATCTCCATCCCTTTGACTCTAATTATGTACACACCTTTTATCCCTTGCAAACAAATTAAACTCACACAACTTCAACCCATTATGCTTTCAAAAACAATATCTATTCAAGACTCTCTTTCTTCTTATTTCCATTAAAGTAGTTCTTGAACATTCGAGTAAGTCTCTAATGACTTTTCAGTGTTTTGTAACCCTACTTTTTAAAAAATATATGAATTAGGACAAATTATTCAGTAACTAGGAACTTAATATTCTCACGGAAAGAACAGTTGGTTATGTGTTAATTTAGTTGAGATATGCCGTTAATAGGTTGCATAAGCTATTATCGATTCCCCAAACTTTTAGTATCTTTCCAAAAAAGAAAAAAAATCTCATCAGCTAGAACTAAATATTAGCAATGAAAGTGGACAATATTGAAGAAAATGGGAATGGCCTTTCGATGAGCACCAGCGACGGCGTCAACTACTCGCCGACAGTGTGGCTGGTTCAAAACAGTAAGGTTTGGATATGGAAATAGCATGTGAAATTTAAGCTTGGGTTCAGTTGGGGCGATCGTCGGTGTCTATGCAACAATAAATGAAGAAAAACTGAAAGCTATTCTAATTATTATTATTATTCATAACTGCAACTTGCATGGACCAATTGACCTAATCTTTATTTATTTATGAAAAAATATTTTAGTGTACTGTAATAGGAACCGATCCCTTCGACCATCTCCTTTGATATCTCATGTGTGAAATTAGTGATTGAACCAAAAGTTGTGGATGAATAAAGTAAATTCAGTATTATATTTTCTAAACAATAACATCTCTTTGCAATTATAGTTTGTATATGGGATAAATCTTTTTTTCTTTTAACTATATATATAAATGGGGTACTGTAATCCAATATAATCCGAATATTAGAATTTATTTATTTATATGTCACTATCCATTAATCACTCTAATGTGTGCTATGGCAATCAATTGGTTGTATAAAGTATAGGGATGAGAGCACCATGTGAGAACACATAATCGCCACAATTATACATTTTTCAGATAAGGCGTTTTCGTGGAGTTGAAGTCTTATTACGAAGATTGCAATAATAGCATCTGACTTCAAAATCCATTTAATACACAACCTAATCAAGTTTCATTGTACTTTTAAATTTAAAAATGGGCTGACTAGATTTATGGCAAATTTCAAAGTTTATACTTTAGACAAATAACAAAAATTAAAATTAATTATAAAAAGAAAACAAAATCGTAAAATTATTTAAGAAAGAAAAGGCAAAATTGGCAAAACAACCATCATTTTTGTACTAACAGCCGCAACTTCAAATATAGAATCTGAAAAGTCTCCAGCTATTTGTAAAACAACCATATACATTATTATAACTTAAATACTTATCAAAGAAATTAATTGCGTCTGTCAAATCTAAAATAATGTCTAATTGTCAAATTGAAAAAGTTTAAAAGTTAAAAAACAAGCCAGGAAAATATTAGCCCACACATGAACCAAGAAGTTCAATTTCTTGGGGATTCCATTTTTAAAATTAGGGATTTCCATCCTTCTTCTTTATTCAAAGAGGTGTGAACCAAAGCTCCATCCACCTTGCCTTCGTGTGTAGGGACGACCGCTACTCCCTTTCACGCCTATTCATTTGGCCATGGGTAATGGTTGTTGTTGAGAACGTCCAAAACCTTCCCAACCTTTTGTTTTCAGTCTCGAAAACAACAACTTGGGTAAACGAGAGGACTCCAAATGTTCCATCGAAGGTAGGGTTGTAACTGCTGGTTAGGTCATGGGTTAAGTGGCCTCCTACTCACTCTCTCAATCACTTTTAGTGCACATTCTTCACCTAGTCTTAAAAGGTAACGAAATCAAAAACACCCAACATTTTTCTTTTCGAAGATGCACTATACGCACTATTTCAACCCTTGAAAAATACCAAATAGTTTTGAAAATTCAATATGTTATATAGAGAGAAATGTTTATACTTTAAAAAATGATCAAAGATTTTGGAAAAAATTTAATTCAATAATAATAATAATATATATATTAAAAATCTTTTGAAAAAGGAAAAGAATCTTAGATACTATACTAAAATCTTTTCTTAATTATTTATAATTTAATTCTAATTAATAAATCTAAAAAAATATGATCAATCGGAACCCTTTTAAATGCACATTAAAATTATACATAAGAAAAAACGAGAAGAAGAATAAGTATCAACAAACACTACTACAAAACAACATTTCTTGACACTTGCAATTTAAAAATACTTGATGTTTTTAATAAAAATCGTCAAGTAAAATAAAAAAATATCAAGCATAATAAAAAATCTATAAAAAAATGCATAATTTTTCAATTTTTGTATGTACTTGACAAGTTAAAGTACATTTATTCCTTATGTTTAAAAAAGATAAGAGAAAAAACTCTTATTCTTGACCTAGATTACATAACCTATCTAAAGTAAGGCTATTTTTGTTAAGGGTTGTTAGATTTAAGTGGTGAAAAAAAAACAGCAAAGGAAGGACCAATAGTTTTCACGAAGTGAAGATAAATTACAAATACACATTGTATTTGATATGCTTGTAGTTGGATAATGTAGTTAACAAATTTCATGGAAATAAACAACAACAACAAAATTGAGCAGCAACTAGATCAAAAAGAGAAGGACCAAGAAGAGAAAGAAGAAGAACAACAGTTAGTTCTACTTCAGATACTCCAAAAATGCTTCGAAAAAAGGATGACAGATGGAGATGGAAACTAACATCAAAATTCAGGATTGGAGGAGATAAAACCAAAACCAAATACAGAGAATAATTATATTAAGTCAGAAAAAACAACTGAATCATTTGGAAAAGGAGAGGAAGGAAAACATGTAAGGTAATTGACGAAACCAATAATGCAAATTAGATTGATTACATTACAAATACATCCTATTTAATTGTCACTAACAAGGAAGATGCCGATGAGGAAATTAATAAACTTATCATATCAATAAATGAAACCGAAATCTATGAGAGATTGGAAACGTAAACAAAAAGTGAAACATTGATGTTGTATTTCAAGTGTTCATATATTTTATTTCCATCATTATACGACACAATTGATGGGCAAACATTAACTTTTTCACCTAATGATGCTCCCTAAAATTCAAAAGCTGAGATTATGGGAGAGAGTACATCCATCATGGTGCACATGTAGAAAGTACATACTAAAGACCTAGGTGATAGACTTATATTGGAAACTAATTTGTAACCATTGTGTGACTAATTAAGAGTAGTTTTTTTTTAACGATAACTTATAGGTAAAGAGAAAGTTGAAAATTAACAAATAAGTTTAGGATGCAAACGGGTCAAGTCGGATTGACGTTTCATTTAAAACAACTTGACCCGATAAGTTTGGATCTAGGATGGAAGGGGTTGGGTTGAGTTAAAATGGATAGAAAAAACAAATAAACAATTTTTTCTTGCTAATTTTTTTTTCAAATCCAAAGCTTCTCGATCTTTTTTAAGTTGAATCGACACTAAAATCACTTCAATCATAGCGAGAAGCAAAAAAATACAACCAGTCATGTAAATGATTCTTTGCAACATTGGCTCCATGGGATCTTATTGTATGTGCTGCAGGATCTAATTCCTAAAAGAAATTCCAAAAAAATAAAAAATAAAAGAAATATTTCAACGAGCTTGAACAAAATAAAGATACCCTTTTGAAGTTGATAGAGAAATGAACAAAAGATGAATTAGTGAAAGAATATTTAAAACGCAAATTGCATCCGATGATAAAAATATTTAAAGAAAATAGTTCATGATACTTCTTTTTGCAATATGGCAATAATTAGTGATATCAGATGCGTATCGTAAAGTTATCAAAGGACTATTAGAGGTTTATCGATTTTTAAATATACTACTTTTGCAATTTAAAAAATATAGTGACATAAACCCTATTATCAGAAGAAAAAAAATTGTTGTTTTCAAGCACCCATATTTAAAATATAAGGATGGAAGAGAGAAATTGAAGAGATGGTGAGAGGTTGAAGAGAAAGAAGTTGGAGTGAGTGATATATCACCGACCAAACATCAAATATTAATTAGATTTTATTTAATAATTTTGATGTAATTTTGGTATTTTTTCAATTTTATCTTTAGTCTTTTTTCATGCATTATAGTTTTAATTTGGAGGCTATTTAATCTTTGCTAGTAGGTTGTTTTAAGAGTTTTTTACAACGAATTTAGCCTTTGTGCTTGCTTTCAAAATTAGCAATAAAGCTTCTAAAATTTTGCAAGGATTGATCATACTATTTATTTGTGGAGTGTTCGAATCTGGCAACAAGGAACCTCTTCTTGTTTCAAGATATTGATGTTAAGGCAATCATTGTCTAACTCAATCTCCTTAAGGTTGAAATCATATTATTTTGAGTTTTAATGATTGAGAATTAGGGGTTCATATATTCAAAGGGTTCTTAATTTCAATTGCTAGGAATTTCATATCATCGAGGGTGAGAGATTGCGACTTATGGCAAAAAAAGGTTATAAAATATAAAAGTTAAAGCCCTAAACCTATTCTAAGGTTCATTTTAGGCAAACAATGAACTGAATAAAAATAGATGATTTATCAAGGATTATGTTGGAGGTAAAAATAAATTGAACCATACTTCTATCACTTTCTATCTTTCACTCTTTGGGTAAGTTGAGTTATATTTATTTCCACAATATTATCTATTATATATTATATAAAATTTGAGAAAAACTATTCATGTGGGTGTGTAGTAAATAAGGTTGGTGTTCTATCTTCAACTGGTGGAAACTTCCCATCTTTCTCTGGAGTTGGTATCGCATTTATTTGCCTCTCAATAATACATCTATAAGACTAATTTCATATCTTTAGATATTTAATATTTCAAACCCCACTTGTAGGAGCAAGAATTTAGAGGCATTCACTGTTTTCAAATATCAATATTCATATTCACATCCTTTTGCATTCATTCACAATATTGCATGTCTCATTCCTTTGAATTTTCCAAAACGTTTTTGGTATACAACATTGTATAATGTCTCTAAAAGATTGATAACTAAAACTAACAAGAATTCAAGCAAGACAGTGGTGAACCAACAAAAAAAAATTGTTGAAACAGAGACTCAGACAGAACAAAATCAAGCTAGAAATAGACCTTTGATGAAACCAAAACACTACAGGTTTTACATAAAACCTTTGATGAAATTGATTTCTGATCTGAACTGTTCTTGCTTTATAGAGGTGGAGTGTTGAGACCGATTGCTCGACCACATTTAAGAGCATTGCTCGGGATTGGATATTCATCTCGCCATGAATTCACGGGTGAATACACACGAAGATATAGTTGTTGACCCAAGTACTGGCGAGCCCAATTCTCAGACCTTATGTTCCACATCCCCACATTGTCTAAAGGCATGTAAACTGCAGTCCATGACTTTGGATACACCTAAGTAGTTCACGAAAATTTTGTGTTAAAGAATCAAACATAACCTGGATTCATGAATGAAGCTAAAACAAGATGTTCAATTTTCTTATCATCAAAACCGAATCAGATAAGCTGATGAATGAGACAGCTACCTGAACAGTACATCGAGAGATCGTGTCTCTTAAATTGTAAGTCAATCTGCTCGCAGGTATCCATTGTCCTCCATCCATCCTGTCGCAGAACAGATGATTAAGTTGATCTAGTGGCAATTGGAAATGGTTGAATTTTGAACCATGAGAAATAAATGGCTTACAATACCGGGATAAGAAACTTACCCCACGACGAAGAAATTGTGTCCATCAACGTGCCATGACTGCACAACATCTTCAGGATTCTCAAATACAACTTCGGCATAGCCTCTAAAGTCAGCAGCCATGACAGAAGTTTGAAGGTAAGCACCACCACCGGTGGGGTAATCAGGGATACTTCCAAGAGAGAAAACACCAGAGATCTTGAAATAGTCAGCAAGTTTGAGAGGAGTATCAGCTGGAATGAAAGACACACTATTGACAGCATATCGCTGCTTCCCATTAATGATTGGAGCAGTGCTTTGAAGCCTTATTGTATGGGTAACATTGATTAATCCGTAATGGTAAGAACCTTGAGGATTTGGTCTTGGGCCGTTTGCAGTCAGATTACGCCTGGTTCAATAAAGGATGAGTCAGAATAAGTATGTCACAACATAGTAGAAGGGGTTCGTGTAGCATGAAATTTTCCTATCCCAAATATGTACATAGAATAGGTCTCAAAATCAATGCCAAGTTCCAAATTGAAAACTAAAGAGCCAAATCTTTGATTACTTATCATTCATAAAAGCCGATTACATAAAACCAAAACCAAACATGTAGTTTGAGAGAACTAATGAAGCAGCATACGTCAGGACTTACAATCTCCTAATGAAGAAAATATTAGCAAATAAACAGAGAAACCAAAGCCAGAGGCAGATACCTAAGAGATCGAGCTTGTTCAAGTGACCAATCAATTTGAAATGTCGGTCCACCAGGAGGAGGACCAGAGACACTTGCTGCTGAGTTACTGTAATGAAGAATGGAGGTGGTTGTGAGAATTTGGGAGGTAAAACGCGTAGAGACAACAATGTAGTAATCTTGTGGTGGCTGATCTGCAGTGACCAAGACAGAGTAGGATTGCCCCAGATGAATATCAATGGATTCATAAGTATTCTGAAGGGTATGAGTTCCTTCAACCTCAACCAGAAGCATTTTGTGGCCCTGTATTCTGAAATTAATAGCAGTTGTAAGCCCCACATTTGATATCCGGAACCTGTAAGTCTTGCCTGCAAGACAATGCATTATTAGGGTATTAGTATCATTCCAAGTTCCATACATTAAAACCAAGACAATTGTTAACCACCACTGAACTCAAAAGCGTAAGATAACGAGTAACAGTATTTACATTCTTAACAACAATGTACCTTGTTCAACAGTGAATGTGTTCCCATTTAAACCACGACCATTGATGAGAAGCCCATCAGGGGAAGGAAGATCACTACCACCATCTAAAATGGCTCTCAAATCCTACAAAGATTCAATAGAACATCCCTTAATTATGACATTCCGTTCCACTGTTCCAGCATAACTTTCAAAATGTTCAGGAGGAAATAAAAGCTTACAGTGTGGTTTTTAGAGTACCAATCACCAGCAAGAACAGTAAATTCTCCAGCAGGAGTAGGAAAGGGTATAGGAATTATAGAGCGGCTTTGAATTTTGAAGCCACCGAAGCCACCAGCGGCCTTGTGCATGGCCAAAGAGGGGAAGTAAAAGTAGCTACCGATCTGATCTTTAACTTGCAAGACATAAGTGAAATTCTGTCCTGGTGGGATGGGGCAGTTTGTGCCATAAACTCCATCCTGCCAAGAATTCCTTCGTTGTTGAATCCCATTCCTACACAACAAAATCAAGGTGGAAAATAGTTCATACTCATCAGCAATCACTGAATTCACCCCATTTACTGGAAAAGGACACTGTGTTCAATTAGTTAGTCATTTGCTGATTCTAGATGACAAGAAAAAGAGCCATATTTTACCTCCTTCTACCATCAGAAATTTATCCACTATAATTTGGTGGGATTAAAAAATCTTCTACACATGTTAGAATATCGTTAAAACCCAACTAATAAAATCACCCAAATCTAAGTACAATTAATAATGATAAATATAAAATAATCCAACCCAACCCAAAATCTAGGAAAGGAAAATTCGCGAGGGTGTTCAGGGTATGACCCACGTGAATTGAAATGGAGAAGATCTAGGCCTAAAGTACAAAAATAAACCCAATTATATTTAAGTTCAAATAGATAAATACTAAAACAACAATAGTAATATTCAAACCCCAAGTTACAAATGTCTAAAGTTAACAACTTTGAGACTTCTTAATTTTCAAGGACTTACATTTCTTCAATAAAATCGAGGGAAAAAAGAAAGAAAAAGAAAACCTTCCCAACATTGAGGTCCCACTCTATAACTATTTCGTTTTTTTAATCTCTCTTGTTTCCTTTCAATTCCCATTTCTTTACTGCAGTTTTCACCCTTCTTTAAATTCTTAGTCCAATTTCAAAAACAAACAAGAAACAACAACAAAAAATGGGCCTTGGTAATAACCAGGAAGAAAATAGATACTATAGAGTAAACGACACCGTTTTATTGTCCTCACTTGGAACAATGAAATTTTGCCTTCCCAACTACCAGCATTGCATTTCCTGTTGTAATAATTTGACTGCACGAATAAGTCTTTATAATAATTAATGATCAATTCAATTCTAAGCATCTATTTTCAAAACATGCCAGTACAACCCCTCTTCCAAGTTTCCAACGTGGAAAATAGTCCATAATAAAAACTCAATAATCCAACATTATAACACCATATAGAGAAATCAAGAAATGGATTGATAATTAACACCAAAACAAGCATCATGAATCCAACCAAATGAGACAGAGGAGGCATTTCTTCATACCAGTTGTGAACAAAAACGGAAAGAAAAGGTAAAAATGAAAAAGAAAAACCAACCAGGAGATCAGGAAAGGCTCATCCAAACTATTAAAGACGTTGATAATCAAATTCTCATTAGTAACTGCCTCAATTTGTGGCCCTGGAAATTGCCCATTAATCAAAATACCCTGAAAAAGAAAGAAAAAAGAAACACAATGGGGAATACATCTTTAAGCTAAACAAGAAAATGGGTGTTACATTGATACAAAACTAATACCTGTTGCTTTACTCCAAGAGGCCAAATGTCTCCATATGTGATATTCCAATTTAAAAACCTATATGGGTCTTCACCATTGATGCAGCTGAAGCTCAAAACCAAGAACAAGAAAGTGGGTGAACATAAGAAACTATTTTCTCTCATTTTAGAGAAAAGGGGTCAATGGGAAATGAGGAAATGGAAGAAGAAATCAAAGAGATGGGGATTAAGAAAAGTTGTGGGGGTTGTCCTTAGTCGCTAAGTTTGCTTTTAAGCCTTTGAATCTTTGGCTTTGAGCCTTTCTTGACTAGCTTTGGATCTGGCTCTGTGTTTGGATGAAATAGTAGGCAATGTCGGTGAGAAGAAGAGGAAAGGAATTGGAAATTCAAATCTGTTTCTTTGTTTTATTGTAAAATTTAGGTTCCCAACGTCTGAGAAAACCCAGTTGTCAAGAGTCAATAATTTTTCTGAGGGGACAGTAATTTGCAAATTGAGCCGTACTGATCAACAGAGGAGGAAAGAAAGAAGCTTCCCAATTCCTCATTTTCATAAAATTAGTAGGAAAAGCTTCAAGGCATCATTACCCTCAACTCTACTAATCACCAATTCTTATAATGGATATAATGCAAATGCATTCAATTTGTAATCTTTAATTTACAATTCTTTTCTATGTCTACGAATAAATTTTATGTTAATCTTTACTATGTACACTTTCTTTTATTTTATCTATTCATTTCAATCATACATATGTCAAATTTTAGATGCAATCAACACTTACACATCACTTTTTATATTGAAACACTTGCAAATATAGCAATTCAATTCAAAATATTAACATATCTAACACTATCTAAAAAAATTATGAACATAACTAAATTTATCAAAGTCTATCACTAAATCATATGGTAAATATCGGTTTAATCACTAATAAATCATAAAATATGTATTTGCAAATATTAGTTTTTTTTATCAAAGTCTATCTTAATTGTGTTAGGCTCAGTATTGATGTCAAGCATTATTTATGAATGGTCATAAACAAAAGTAATAATTTATACTATTTTTCTAATATAATTTATTCTACGAGATAGTATTTTATGAAAGTTATATTTGTATTGATGCTTGATTAAAAAAAAGCAGAATGTGTGATGTTTTTTAAATTGAAATATTGAAAGGATATTTGTATATTCTTAGAAACTTGAGCTTCCCGAAGTTGTCAACCTTTAGAAGTTACAAGTCTTGTAATAGGGAGAATTCTCTTTTAGGTTTCTAGAGTACAACATTTTTTATTCCTTCAAATGAGAAAGTACAAAATTAGATGGTTTGTAATTTTGCCATTAATTTAAGAAATCGCGTGGTAATTTTGTGGTTGGCTTAAAATTTTTCATTTAACCATTACATGGTAAACACAAATTACATAGTAAAATAAGGTCAATATTTGGACGAGATCCATTCAATTTTGTGCATCACTTACTTTAGAAATTGTAATGGCAAATTAATAAGGATTTTTAACTTATATAGTCTAAAATTATATACGATATTACAAAATTAACCTAAATTTCTGAAATTTTTCATAAATATCCTAAATTGACTAATATTTTACACAAATATAAGATCAAAATGATTAATTTACCCATTTTCATTATTAATAATATATTCAAAAAATAGAAAAAAGAAAAAGGAAAGTAGGCTGTTTATTAGATATTCTATGTAAATATGGTAAGTTAATAATTCTATTATGGTAATATTAGAATAAAATTTTTCCTTGATTATTTTTATTTTGGTTAATTTGTTCAAATAATCTTCCCTAGATCTCTCTCTCACTTTCTAATTTCTCACTTCGTTCATTCTTTCTTTCATATTAAATTTAAGGTTAGTAAGAATTTATATTTCATATTCGAAATACACTGAGGTATATTGAGTATATTGAAGATAACATCATTTATGTATTATTGAATATATACAGTGGTATATAAGTGCAGTAAGAAAAAATCACAAAACATGAAGAAGAAAAAAATGTGTATGTATTATTGAATATATGCAATAGTATATAGGTAAAAAATCACAAAACATAAATGAATTATTCAGTAGCGTATATGTAAGAAATAAAAAAAAAAATACCGAATGGATATATAATATGTGTATATATTGGTATATATACGCAATAAGAAGAAATCACAAAACATAAAAAATGAATATGTGTATGTAATATTGAATATATACAGTAGTATATATGTGACAAATCACAAAAGAAATGATGAAGAACTCCTTGCCGACGCCGAAAGAAATTCTAAGATTCTTAATAAGGTGATGAAAATAGTTATATAAGTTCATATTTAATTATTACATTATTCAAAAAAATTATTTTATATTAAAAATAAACTATTTTCATAATAAAATCATACATTAGTTAGTACCATAAATAAAGAAGTTATCATTTACCTAATAAATTTGTGTTTAACATGAATAAGGAATTAATTTGAAATTAATTTTGAAAATTATATATAATAAATAATAAAAATAAGGTTAAAATTGTTCTAAAAATGAAAATTATATATAATAAATAATAAAAATAAGGTTAAAATTGTTCTAAAAATATACGAAATTCTAATTAAGAAAATAAATTTCGTATTAAATTTAGGTTTTTTTTCTAAATATTTCTATTAATAACAACACCAAAATAAGAGAGAGGGTGGAGAAAGAGATAATTGGGCCCATTGGGATTGAATAATTAAAAGTGAAAGTTAGGGTTTCTTTCATGTTTTCTTCCCTTTTACAACTGGATCTGACCACACTTCACATCAATTCTAACCTTAGCAGAAAATAGAAAAAACATTGTAAAATAAACAAATTGGGATTAAAATCTTTTTAATTAATTACTTTTTTTTAGAGAATAATAAAAAATTTATTTAATAGTTGCAAATATAATCATTTAGTTTAAAATAGTAGCATTTATAATAATTTTTAAAAAAATTATAAATATAACAAATTAATGATAAAAGTCTATTAATATTTGTAATTTTTAAAAATATTTTGCTTTTTTTATAAAAAAAAAAACTGCTATATTCTTTGAAATATTAAATGAGATTCATGAAGATAAGATAGAGAGTAACTTTATGATAGGTCTCTTTTTTTCTTTGGTTTTATTTTTGTTGATTCTTTTTCATTTTTTGCCCTTTCCTTAATTGTATGGTAAACCTTTCTTTTCTTTTCTTTTCTTTTCTTTTTCTTTTTCAAGGTATGGTGAACTCATTCTTTAGTTTTTCTATATTTTATTGCCAACTTTTTTGCTTTTGTTTCTATTGAAGTTTACAACCATCCCCATATTTACATTTGAAGATTTTGGGACCATAGGTTTTTCTTGTAATATTTATGTAAGGAAATAAAAGAAAAAAATCGTTTGTCAATCTTAGCAATAAAGAAAATTTATTAGTTGGATATTTTTTGCTAATTTGATCTCACAGAAAAATGATTTTGATATTAGATTTTCATTTTCTTATATGTTTTAAGAGCCAATGAAATTAATATTTGAAATGGAAAATCGAACTTTGAAGTTTATAATATACAGTAGAAATACTATCTCACTTGGATTATATATGTTCATTTTGGCTTTATTTTTTATATAGGTAAACTAAGTTAAATTGTCATACTTTTTGGACGGGTACAACCTTGTTTTATAAAAATAGTTTCATTAATTTCAAGTGATTTTTTTTTATATAATTTTTTTTATTCCAATCATTGGTACAAGCTAGTCAATCTAAACTTAATAATATAACGGTTGAAAAAACAGTTATTAGACTAATTGTCAATAAATAATAGTTGGATACAAATTTAATGATTAGTATGTCACTTTAAAATATTATCTACTTAATCTTTCAAGCATATATCTTCCCTGTTTCATTTAAAAAAAAAACAATTAGTTAACAAGATATATATGTATGCATGTATGTATATCTATACAAACATATTGTGTATGTATATAATTCATTTTGTTGATAAAAAGAAAAACCAATAATAATATGGTGAGTATAATGGTACATGCTCATATAACTAGTAAATTTCTATATTATGGAAGTGTGAAAGAAATTTTATATTCATATTATTTTGGCCTTTGATGAACATTAACGTGGGTCCACTAATATTTATTAGATTTTCTGATTTTAAACTTTTTTGTAATGATAAATTTCCTTCTCAGTAAATATTTAATTATCATTTGTTGAGCTCATCTTCACAAATTGTCAGAGTCCACGTGTGAAAATAACTATAGTAACTAAAATATTAATATTATAATTAATTTTATCATAACTCTTTGGAGCTAAGTGAGGTGAAATATGATTAATTTATTGCTTGTATAACTGTGTGAAACAACCCTAAAACTAAAATAAGTATGTCTTAGTTGGCATTATGTTTGTATCCATCAACTTTGAGGTTATAGATTCAATTCATATCCGCTTCATATACAATTAAAAAGAATGCTAAAAAAACTTCATGTTCTCTGTTCTTCTATCCAAAATAAATAATCCTTAAAAGAAATTAACAAGATCAACATTGTAATAGTAAACTAATAATAACCCAAATGAAGCAACATTTGAAATAATACAACATGAACTATGATTGCATGGCCAAACTTAACATCAAGGGGGAAACCATAAGTACATATTATTGTAAAAGAAAAGAAGAAAAATTCTTCTGAAGTATGGTTTAAGGGGAACTCCTCCAAGTACAACCAACGTTGGATCTGTTTTTTCTATGATGAGCATACATTATATATTAAAAGAGAAGCATATATCGCAATAAAATCAAAGGAAAATGCATTAGTTGAGATTATGCATTCTCGTATTGCTAAATTGCCATTTCTTCTCCTTTTACTTGATTTTGGCCTTTTGATCCATTCAAGTTTTGTAAAAGGGACGACTCTCATGATTCTCCATCATCGTCATAAACGATGGTTAAACGATGATGACCTTTGTAAGTTGATGGCTTAGGTTGCTTAGTTTGATGATCCTTGAAAAATAGCATTATTTTTTAAAGAATATGAATTATAGCAATCTCAAGTGTTGCGATAGATATCTGTGATAATTCAACATAATGTCATAAAGAGAGATTCTATATATTAAACTTTTTTAATATTATATGGATATTTACTTATTAATTAAGAAATTGTGTTGATGTTCAAGTTCTACATGGAATGCATAACATACAAAGAAAATAGAAACTATTTTATTAATAAAGTCTAAATGTTGGTAGAGGAGAAATGCACACAGATTACTTTTGCACTAAAATTAATCACAAATTAAACCATATCATTTTAAAGAAAACAAATATTCTTAAAATGATGTACAAAACTTTCCTATTCATAGTTAGAGTGCTCACGAAATGAAGTTATGAATTCTACAAAAACTAACCAAAACCTCCGACTTTTAACTTATATAGATTTTTATTAAAAACTTTAGAAGGAATTTTTGTATATTGTGTTTTCTTTGCTAAAAGTTATTATTATTAATTAATCAATTTCGATAAAAATAATTTTAATATTTATCAAAAGTACAAGATTAAAATTAAGCATTTAAGAATATAATAACAACGTATTTAAGGAATATAAAACTAAATGGTCTAAAATGGAATTTTAACTTTTATCATTTTAAAGGAGAAAAAAGAAAAAGAGTCATTTGTACAAGACTCAGTGGGATCCACAACACCAATAAAAACCTAAAAAAAGAAAAAGTGGTCTACTTTTCTTTTTTTCTTAAATATACAAAAATAGAAAACGTTTTCAATCAATCACATGATGCTAAGTCAGCAGCACCCAACCTAATTGATTAAATAAATAAAAAGTAAAACGTACTTTTGGACTATCATGTTTGATATAATTTGTGTCTAATTGATTTTTTAAGTTTAAAAATAGAGACTTTAATATTTAATGTTTGAAAAACACTTCTAAATAGTCTAACTTTTTGATCTTTGAATTTGAAACTCTCCACAAATCATAACTAAGATATGAAAAATGTCTCAATTTCATGCAAAGAAAGATGGAACGATGTTTCAAGACATTGACTAAATTTTAAGTTGAATTATAGTTTAGTGTTTCATTTTCGAATCTGATTGGGCTTGGTCAGTGTGATATGGATTTAGGGTTTAAATTTTGAAGATGATAATTTTTTTTTGTTCAGAAATAAGTCTTAAAAGATAAAGAATAAGAGAGGAGTAATGTGTATGGCACGAAGAGTCGAGAAAAATAAAATAAAATAATAAAAGAAAAAAAATTGAAAGTAATTGGGCTTAGCCTAAAACCCACTTGTTTATTTTTTCCTTTTGCATGGTCGATAATCAAAAAACCACCACCTTGGCAAGTTCTTCAACTTTCCTTTATTTTTTCTTACTTTTTCCAGATCTTAGTTTCTTTTGTTTTCACAGATTATTTTTGTTCTCTTTTTCTTTTCATGTCTTTTAATTAGTCATTCTCTTAATGTTGGGTGTACATGAAGAAGGATTCTTTGGACATATATGTGAGAGATAGCTTCTTATACAGAGAGATGAATGATGAAGGAAGAGAGAAATCTGATAGATAAGAGATGGAAAACTGAAAAGTAGAAAGAAGAGCGGAATAAAATTATCCAACTCATTTAGAAATATATATATGGTTGTAGTGTAGTTCGTAAAAAGAAGTTAACCTAAATAAAACTCAGATCACCACATAACTATTTGAGGAAGAGATTCATAATCTTTTTGTTTGAGAGGAGAACTTGTTGGGGTGTGGCAAAAGTTCTACTCACATTGACTAGATAAGAGGATATGTCGTTGTTTTTAATAAAATGCACAAACCAAAAATTAATTTTTTTAAAAAAATTGCATCTTAAAATTTATACAATTTCGATCCATAACTACTTCAAGACATGTAAATTAATTTTAAATTCGACATCAAACAATTGTACTCGAGGATATCATATATTAGAAGAAAAAAGAAGAACATCATCCCTCGTAATCCTTGAAAAATACATATATGAGTTACTTATTCTATTATAAAAGAATATATATATAAGGTATAAAGAATAAAAATGTGTGCGAGTGTAAGAAGAAAGGCAAGAGAGGAAGAAGATAGAACTTACAAATTTATAACTACAAGTACATGTTGGAGAAGCTAAGATGAGCAAAGGTTGATCATGTCGAAAGGGGTGATGAAGAAGAAGGTTTAGTTTGAAGAATCCTTGAGAATGAAGGACTTTATAATTATGTTTGAAGTTTGATATATATTAGTATTATTATTGTGTGATGCCATTTTGGAGAGTGGGAAAGGTTTAATCTAATAATGGAAAATAAATCTATAAGGAACCAACAAAAAGTGTAAAGGGATGGGGAGGTTCATTGAATCTGGACTGGTTATATGGTAATAGTTGGTAAACAGAAAAGAATATTATAACAATAAATAATTGTTTGTTCCATCGTACATGTTTGAATTAACTTTTAAAGTGTTGATAAATACTTAATACATCAATCTAAACGCAGCAAACACCCAGTATGGTGTTAGAAGATTTCTAACATTTGATATTTGAATTGATTTTACACTTGTCTTATTATTTATTATTGTCGTTGTCACTATTAAGAAATTTGATAAAAATACTAAAAATATTTATAAATGTAGTAAACTTTCAAAATCTATCAATAATAGAGATTGATAGAAATCAATAAAAGTTTATCAATATCTAGCTATCAATAACAAAAGTTTGTAAAAAAAAACTATAAATCAAATGTTCTGCCACTATTTCATACATTTTTTCTCAATTTTCTCAAGTAGAAAGCTACCACTGATAGCAACTATCAATGATAACCACTTATAGCCATTAATAAATGCTATCAGTGGCTATCACCGATGGCAATGTTGATAGCTGCTATCAGTGATAATTTTCTATTCATTATCATTACATGCAGATTTTTTCTCTCAAATTGAAAGCTATCAATAATAGAAACTATTAGTAATAGCAATTGATTGTTTCAATTTAATAAATGTGATATCATTTGTTATTTTTGATAACAACTATTATTACTAATAGCCAACATTTAAAAAAATTTACCAGTTGATTAGTCAACATTTACTATATCTTTTGTTTATTTCATAAATGGCCCTCACAAAGTGATAAATTAAATAATGTAATAATTTACAGGTGACGTATGTATAAAATTTATTGGCCCCTCAATCTTATAATTTAATAATTTTATAAAGCTACAAATATTGGTTAAGAATATGACTCAATTGTTGTTTAAGAATTTAAATGTAACACATTTTGTTGTGTCAGTGTGTGTCTTTGTACATTAAATATTGGTTAGTAGAAGGAGGAATATAGTGGGTTGGATCATGGATATGTTTGGGATAAGTTGGATATGACTTCATGATTTTCAAGCTTAGTTAAATCTTAATAATATACTAAACAATGAAATTTCAAAATTTAAACTTCATATGGATCAAATGCTCCTTTTCACATTGATGTGATTTGCAGTATAATGATCACTCAACAATGATGTTAATGCAAATGCTTATTTTCAAATAAAGTACAATTTTGTCCATTTGAATTTGGATTGGAGTACTGATACTCTAATATACAACACTATTATTTTAAATCTTTTATTGTCACAATGTTTACTTTTTTTTATACATCATCATTTTCTTTGTTTATTTTTCGGTGTTTACTATTATTTATACTCATACTAAATTAATCTACACTTGTGATACATACTATTATAATTTAGGGATCGTAGTAATAACCACTAAGTGTGATAAACAACTTAATGTCCTAATTTCATGATGTTCTACTCATTCCTTCAAATCAGTCCAATAAAGAAATAAAAACATACCGCAAAAGAAATAAAAATATATTACATCCAAAGTCGAAGTTATATGCATGATTAATTTTAGATAGAAATTAGAGAATTTTCATTATGATTTTTTGAAGATATTACAACCCTATGAAAAATGTGAAGGGCATTGAATATTACAACTAAATTAAAGGCTCATTGGACTATTGCAATAGAACCTAATTGAATCAGATGACATATCATGGTCGCAGAAAATAAGTAAGGACAATTATCTAGCAGTTGATAGTCACAAGTAAACTATGTCATATTACGGTACTATTATAAATATATGTGATGTTTTGTTATTTCTTATAATTCTTTTCAAAATTTCCAAAATATACCAAAGAAAGTTAGGACAAGACACACGAACCTTAGTAAAATTTGTAGGGTATGAAAAAATCTCATGTCGCCTCAATCGTTACATAGTCTTTTAGATTAAAGAGTTAATGATGCAATAAATATAATCATTTTTATATATAGTAAAAAAATATGGGTGAAAATTCAAAATTTTATTCTCTAGTAGTTTAAAATATAATATCTTAACTTGTTTAATTATTTGAAATTAACCACAAATAATAGTAAAACCAAGAATGAGAGAATGGATTAGGGTTCATCTGTGAAGCATTCATGGGAGAGAAAAAAAATAAAGTTAGAAAAATGGACCCTCTCAATCAACTCACTTGCATATAATTTCAAATGTATCGATATGATATTCAAATCACATAATATTATAAAAATAAACCTAACTAATTGGTATTCGAATATTGTTAAATCTATAATTTTATTGTGCTATATTGTTCAGATGACTTAGTTTACATATAGTATGAATTTGATTATTAGACCATTTTTTTTATATTATAGTAAATCTGACTTGATTCCATGTAGGTCTAAAAAGTCGTCAATAATTATATGTCCAAATTATATGCTATACCACAACATTTTAGGTTTTGAAGTTGATAGGTCACTAAAAAGAGAGAGTGTGATTGCTAGACTTTATGTGGGAGCTCTTTCACACTATACACAAAAAAAACTCAACCAAACTTTTAAATTACTCGACTATAACTAGAATTTTTCTTTTTTACTGCAATAACTGCGAGAGAAAAGATGAAACTATTTATTTTTAAATCATAAGGGGCGTTTTTATTCATTGAAATAAATATATAGTATACATTAAATTTTCTCAAACACTTGGAAGTATGGATATCAGAGGGAAGTTAGTAGGACATTTGAAGATAGATTAACGGATTAGATAATTATTTTAAAAGTCGAAACAACTTTACCTCTACTTCACAGTTGTTTAGAAGAATAACTTCTCTGCTTCGCTAACCCACAGCTCCAATACCACACAACCAACATTATCATGCCATAACCTAAAGCCAATTAATGTATTTTTGAAACAATATACGATCTTGGGTAAGAAATGACTAGAAAAGTAGATGAAGTTGTCTAGAATAAGCCCTCAGAGAATCATTGCAATATAGTAACATATGGGGCAACAATTGGGCTGGATAATGCTCACTCGCTGGGTCATAAATTGTACTTTGGGCCACGGACTATTGAAAACCAAACCTTCTCTCTCGGCCCTCTATCATATGCTCTTATCGCCGAAATTGCCAATTAAAATAAATGTATAGATATGTTAAAGGGAAATTCCCATACTTTCTAATATAGTAAGAGGATAATTAAGTTGCAAATATGGTATATTTTATTCCTAAAAAAATTTCTCACATCCATAGATATTTTTACGTAATTTCATTCTTATTCGAGTATGTTAATTAATATATCACAAATATATTGTATTTATAGACCACATTTTTATGTTTATTATTGGTGATTCATATCTATCACTCATCAATTCATACGCATAAACATGGATAGACGTGAAACTAATAGCCAATTAGACCATTGTTGAAAGAAAAATACAGCAATGTCTTACTCATATATATATCCCTTTGTTCTAATATAAAGTATAAACAACGATGATAGTTAAGACAAGAAATGAGCATATACAATCCAATAATAAGTAAAGAGTAGGGAAACAATTATATCCCTAGGAAATAAACTTTATTTATTTACTATATTTTTAATGATACGCTAATGAATGATAGACTTAACCTAAATGAGTGAATCGATCAATGTTATCTAGCTATATTATTAAGTGTTACAAGTTGCAAGATCGGGTTGACCCACAGAAAAACCATGAAGATTAGTTTCTAAAGTTAATAATATTTAGTTAAAACGATAAATGAGGGGTTTGGTGTGATTTTACATTCGATTATGTATGAATTTGAGGTGGAAGAAAAGTGAATGATAGATGTGCAATCAAATAAAGCATTCTAACGTAGAGGAACGAATCACCCATATAATTTTGATCATCGAATCATCAAGACGTGATTTAATTAATTTTCCACCTATGGCTAACCCAATTGATTAGAAAAGTTAATCAATGGTCCTATCAAATTAGTCAATTTGATTAGATGAAAAGCATCATACTCAATTAAACTAACTGTGAGCTTTATAGGGATTACGCGACGGTAAATTTCTAATAGGAAAAACCTAATTAGAAATTTAGTACAATTTTTCATATGTCAATAGAACAATACTCTTTGTTGTTGACCACAAATAATCACAAGTAAATTTATACTCTTGCTTCTTGTGAGATTAACATTTAATTAATTATATGTCACATATTACACCTTAATTATCTAAAATATCGGATTGCACAATCAAGGGTTGGTTGTCAATCAACAACAAGAAAATGTAACTCATAATCAATAAATCAAGAGTATGTAAGATCCGTATACAAGACATTTCAATTATATTATCAAAATACTCCAAAAAAATACAATGATTCCTCTAAAATTCCTTAAACTAGAAAGAACATAGAATTTACCATTTCGTAGTGGTGGAAAAAGATAGACACCAACATTGTTTTTGGTTGATTACAGAGATGAGATGAAAGAAAACCTAAAATCAAATTTTGTGGATGGATAGAGGATGAAAAGACGAAGAAACAAGAGCGGTTCTTTTGTCCAAAATGGTCATCTGAAAAAAAAAATGACCTAATTATTGAAATGATGTTTTTATATTCGCGTGTCTGTCACTATCTCGATCAAACAATAATTTTTTTTATGAATTTAGTATTGACCATACACTGCCTCGGTGGTAGTTTTGTAACTTTTGCCTCTTTTGGTCTAATTGTTTTGTTAGAGTTTCAAATTTGTCCATATTAACTTTGATGCTCGAAACCTATAAAATAATCATCAATTAAATAAATACATAAAATACAAAAACAACTTCAAGTTAAGCACTAAATAATACAATAGCACATTTAAGTAGTGCTATCAACAAGTGATAATTAACACTTCATATGCATTTGAGATTCATTTTTGTCCTGCATTAGAACTGAATATATGGGAGAAGTTTAACTAACTTTAGTGTTTAGTAAACTTGATTATGGATAAAATTCAAAGAAAATTATCATCTTCTAAACTATTTTGGAATTTGATATTATGATGACTTCCCAAGAATAATTGATGTCACTCCTAACCAACTCCTAATTAAGATACTGCAATTTATCTCTCATTTTTTCTGTTTAGCTTGACAAATTTTATCCAACACTAATTTATCAAATTCCAAGTCTTAACCTATCATATTGTTCTAGAAAAATTGATTTTTTTTTTTTATAAAAAAACACTTCAATATATCATTAACAAACATATATCCCAAGGTTATTTTTAAAAAAATACTGTAAAATTGCTAAATAGGGCATGCAAAATATTTTAAATTTTTTTCTATTTGACTTATATTTTCATATATGCAGGTGCCTATACATCTCTCAGTGTTTTGTGTGTTTGTGTGTTTTTAATTCAACAATATATATGAGAGTAGAGATTCGAAATTTTGGTTGATGCTATAATTTTCTGGTGTTCAAACCATTGTGGATAGTGAATATCTTTATTATTATTTTTAAAAAGTAATCCTTATGAATGTGGCCGTAGAAATTCAAATGTTAAGACTACTGCACTAAAAACCAGTTGCAAAGTTTGACTTTTCCCATGTTAAATGTATTTGTTTTTTCATTAGTTACCATATATTTTCTTCATACACACACTAATACTTCTACATGTGTGTGTGTGTGTATACATGCATGCACATGCACGATCGAATGCGAGAGTGATGAAATTATTTTGTATACAGAATACGTGTTCCCAAATAATTCATATATACATCCGAAAAATCACAAGAAAAAAAACCAACAAGGAAATGTCAAAGAAAATATATTATTTGAATTACAAATGTTGATCAATAAATACAGTCAAAAATCAATACAGAGTGAAAAGGAAAGACATTTACACCTGCTAAAAGAAAGAAAGAAAGAAAGAAAAAAAGCATTGGAAAAATATTAATTACGAAAGAAATACAATATTCCTGTAATAGAATCCAGAAAAAAACAAGCGTTACACAATTCATCTCATATTTTATGGATGACCGTTAGATACATAGAAAAAGAGTTTGAAATATGCTCTTTTGGGTTTGTATATTGAAGTGGCAATCACCCTCGCACTCACTACTCTCGATTGAAAAAAAATCATATTAAAAAAGAAAACTCAGCCTATCTCTAAAATAGAAAAGTTTGCATGCAACACCAAAACTTTACTATTTTCTTTTTAAATAAAGAAAAGAAAATCAAACAAACCCCACAACTTAGAATAGCAGTAAAAACCAGGAAGAGAAACAGATGAATTGAAATAAAATAATAAATGAAGAGAAAGTTTTGGTTGATATATTTTTTTATATATAAAAATAAAAATTAATTTTAACAAAATTATTTGAACAACTCGTAATATTCTAAAAAGGGAATAATTACACAAAACATTACATTATATAGTATTAAATGGTTAAAACGAACGATTTTGTGAGGATAATAATCTGAAAGTAAAAAGAGGGGTTTTTACAGTGAAATTCTTGGTTATGTTATGTGTTATCCGAATGACCGTTGTGATTTTTTATATGTTTTACAACAAGAAAGGGTTTCAATAAAAATATGAAAAGAAAAGTGGTGAAATACCGAGAAAGGGTATGATGAAGAAGATAGAAGAGAAGGGAGTGAAGTGAAAGGGGGGAAGGGCAAAAATGGAAAGAGAAAACGCGTGGAGGGACGTAGCATTTAGCATGCAATCCGGAGCGAAATGGCAGCTCCTCCCTCTAAATAAATCCACTCTTCATTTCTCTTCTTTTCTAACACTCTCTCTTTTCTCTTCTTTTTCTTTTTCCTTTTCTCTTAATCAATTTTTCTCTCTCTCTTTCTCTCTCTCTTTCTCTCTAAATAAAAGGTTCAAAAAAATTTCTTCTTTTCTTGAAGGGAATTAGAGTTTGAGAAGTAAAGGGTTTTTTTTTTGGGTGGTGGGGATTAATTAAAAGAAGTCTCTTGTTGAAAATCTAATTATAACCAACTTTTGTAATTACGGTCCACGAAGGAAATTTGTGGGCTGGTTGAAGAAAAAAGAGAGAGAGAAAAAGAAGTAAATTTGGGGGGGAAAAGAGAAAGAATGGTTGAGAGCAAGGGGGAGAAAGGGAAAAGCGAAGGGGATCATCAAAATCATGGAGGTGGAGGTGGTGGGGGAGAGAAGGGAGGTAGAGCTTTAAAGAAAGGGCCGTGGACGGCGGCGGAAGATGGGATTTTGATTGATTATGTGAAGAAACATGGTGAAGGGAATTGGAATGCGGTTCAAAAACACACGGGATTGGCTCGGTGTGGGAAAAGTTGTAGGTTACGTTGGGCTAACCATTTAAGGCCTAATCTTAAAAAAGGCTCTTTTTCTCAAGAAGAAGAACGGATCATCATTGAACTTCACGCTAAACTTGGCAATAAATGGGCTCGTATGGCTGCTCAGGTTTTATTTTCTTTCTTTCATTGTCACCTCTCTGTTTTTTGTTTGGTTTGTGATTCTTTTATGTCGTCAACTTTTTAATTGGAATTTGGAGTTTGGAGTTTGGTTTTTTTGTCTTCTACTTTTGACTCTCAATTCCCTCATTAATTCTCAAGAATACAATTTCGTCATCTTTGACACACCCAGTTTTTGTGTTTCAGTTACCCGGAAGAACTGACAACGAAATTAAGAATTATTGGAATACCCGAATGAAACGTCGACAAAGAGCCGGTTTGCCGCTTTACCCTCTTGAAATTCAACAGGAAGCCACGGCGTTTCACCTCCGGAACCACCACCACCATCACCACCATAATTCTTCCTCTGTTGCTGCGGTTGCTACTAATTTCTCTGTCATTCGCCATAAACCTGATTTCAACAATCAAAATTCTGTCTCCATTTTCAACTTTTCTTCAACTATGAACAATTACCAGAAGAATTTCAATGATGGGTCGTCCTTTTTGGCAACACCCACGAGTCAGTTTAAGTTTTTTCCCGACAACAACAATGGTGGTGGATTTGCTCTCCCTCTTTCACCTGTTTCTCCATTTCCACAAATTGGGCAACAGATGAATCAATCCTTCTCGTCTCCACCGCAAGCCGCTTTGCAATTTAGTTATGGAAATTATGTTTGTAACTCTAACTCAGGTTTCAATTCGATGATTCTTGGAGCTCCGTACCATAACCTGATTCCGGGCTTGGAAACAGAGCTTCCTTCAATCCAAACGCCGCCGCACTCCACCACTCCCGCCTCCTCCGGGACCAGCGGCGGCGAGGGGATTATGGCACAGGCCAATAGCGGATTGCTTGACGTTGTACTGTTGGAGGCTGAAGCTCGGTCTCGTAATGAGAAACAATCGAAAGAAGAAAGCTCCTCTGCCGGGGAAATGAAACAAAGGATGGACCAAGGATCTACAGAGGAAGAAGATGCTAATTTATATGTAGAATCAGTTTTAGGAAGCAGTGGCGGAGATGCCGCCGCCGCCGCCGCCGCTGAACATCATTCCGATGAGTTCAGCTCCTCCCATTCATCATCTCGTGAGTTTCTCAATCCTTGTGCAAATTTGGCATTTACTTCATTTTCAATTTCAAACACAAATTAAAGGGAAAGAAATTTTTTTTTTTTTTAAAAATTCTATATAATATTGTTTAAATACAGGAAAGAGACCAAGAATGGAACCATTAGAGGAGATGGATTCAATGGATGATGATGACTTAATGAGCCTACTCAACAATTTCCAATCGGGAATGCCGGTACCGGAGTGGTACCCTGGTAGCAGCGACGATGATCTCGTCATGAACATGCAAAACGGGACGTCGTTGTGTGAATCGAATGGCAACCCGGGAGGAGATGAGCAACAACAAAATGTCGCTTCGCCAACCGTGGTTGCATCGTCGCCTATGCTCGAATGGAGCCTTGGGTCGTCTTGTTGGAACAACATGCCCAGCATTCATTAACGGATCGGATGAGCTTTCTATTGAAATTGACCCATTATTCCTCCAATAAGGCAAGAATTCGAGAAAAATGTTATGAAGTTTGATTGTGAGGTTCAAAGGGTTGAGAAGAATTTGTGTTGGTTTGATTGGGTTGGTTTGTGTTTTGGATCTTTTTCATTTGGGTTTTACGAGATGTGGTTGGTTTGAAGGTGTTGTGTGTGCATTAGGTAGTTTATACATATCCACAAAAAGAAAACAGGAAAAAAGAAAAAAATAAACTTGTAATGCAGGTTGTTGTGTATATATAGTTTATATGTGTAGTAGTTTAGCTCTCAGATGTATGAATTTACAAACAATGTGAGACTTGGTTTGTTGTATAACTTCTTTACTTTTACCACATTTATTACCAATCTTTGTCATCATAAAAATATGATAAATTAACAACTCTTTTAAATAATGTTTATTTACTAAGTTTTGAGTGAGAATCTCCCATCTAAATGATGTTTAGTTTCAAATTGACCATCACTTTACATAAACTAAATCTAAATTCTAACTTAATCTATAGCACTTTGTATAAATTATGTTCTTTTTTTGTCATCCATTATTCCAAATTTTGGTATTGGAGAAACCAAACAAACATGTTTCATTTTCTAGACTTTTTTCCCATTCCTATAGAAGCCTATACATTGGAGATTTTCAATTGTGTGGTGATTTTACTTGTTGTCTTTTTTTTTTTTTCAATTTCTTTCTTTACATAAAAAGATGAAAGTTAATTGAGCGTTATCCAATGCAAGATCCAAATCTAAAAACATTTTGAAGATTGTATGGGTCAGATTATAAGTTATATTGAGTCTTAGGTTAAGCAACCAAACTTGCTCCATTTTATCAAAAAAGACAAGCTTGACATTGACGCACTACAATCTAAAGGGTCACTCCAATTCTAGAGTGAGCAATATTGCACATGTCCTAAACAAGCAACAAAGACGTGACCTTTGCAAAAACCTTCATAACACTAATCTCAAAGAGCAACAAATAATTGTACATATATTTACTCAAACGACTAAACATTGCATGCACTCACTTAGACATTGCACCATATCAGTACTCTTGAAAGTAAGTTGTACCAACATGTTCATACCAAAGGAGAGAGTTAAAGAAAAACCATTGGCAAGATACCTACACCAAAATATATGTATACGTATACATATATGTACATACATGTAGATATATGAATACATGTATGTTTGTAGATATATGTGTACATGCATGTTTGTAGATACATGTATACACATACGTATATAACACGTTCGTATGTAGATACATATATATATATATGTAATGTTTAAAATATCAAGATCCAAATTTTATGGGATGTTTGTAAAATTTAAAATAACTATAAAAGCAAACCAATTAAACAATTTGGAAACCTTTTGTGCTCAAGTGCATACATGATTGAGTTGTTGTTGACCAATAATTTATATTAATAAACAATATTTTACTTTAAACAATAATAATTTAGATTATTGAATAATCCTTTACAATTGATTATTGCTATTTTCTTTCTTTAAATAAAAAATATGCGAAAATGAAAATTAAACTTCAAACCTTTATAAAAGATAATATGTATGAAACAGTAGTTTAGAAACTCAATACCATGTAAGTAAAGTATAATTGAGAATATGGATTGGTTTATATTAAATGAAGTTAGTATCATTTTCAACAAAAAACCACGAAAATAAAACCCAAAATGGAGAAAAGGATGAGAAGTGTTTTTGGATGGGTGTGAATGGTCAATGAGCACCCATGCATTCACTTTTTGGAGAATAATTTCATTCAATGACCAAAATATTGTTTGGTTCTACGCATGGGGTGGGATTTTATTGAAAATTAACTTCTTCTTTTTTTAATTTCTTTTTTAAAACTCGTTCAAATACAATTTTTAAATAGACCGTTGAGATTTAGCTAAAAATTGTTTTTTTCTAACATTGTTTTGGATCTTCTCTATACATCTCACCTATTAAAATACCAAAATTATTTACTGATTTTTATGTAATATTCATAAATCTTATACCAAATTTTATATCTTTTCAAATATTAGATAAATTTTTTAAGTAATTTTTACAAATATTTAGTATAATTTATGTTATCACGATGATATGTATTTTTTGAAGTGCTTGCAAAAATAGCAAAATAAATTTATGATAATAGAGTTCATGTCATTACATTTTCTAAATTGCAAAAACAGTAAATTTAAAAGTCAATAACCGTTTATTAGCCCTCTGATAGTCGTCTGATATCACAAATTAATTGTCATATTTGTCATATTCACAATATGCAAAAAGAGGTGTCATTGGCTGTTTTTTTTTCTAAATGTTTTTGTCTATCTGATGCAATTTCATGTATTTCTTTGTTTTCAAATAGGGTTTACAATTATCGGTAGATTTTCAAAATTGATTCAAGAAAATTACATTGTTATTTTTAAATTTTAAAAAAGATCAAAATTTACAAATCATTGAGTAAGATTTGAGTTGTATATATAGAAACTTCGATGTTTGCGTGCGATTCCCCTTGAAACTTCACGAAGCCCAAATATATAGAATCTCATAGTTTTGTTTATATATTTTTATGTAAGGATTTGAACGAATGAATTCAAAATATGGATTTGATTTTCACCATGTATATATGATAATAATTCTAAAAATAACTAGATAGAGATACACAAATCAAAATTTAAATTATTCTAAAGAAAAATAAAACATAAGAAAAAAGTTAGGGTAGAGGGTGGAGCCAACTAGAAGTGTATTGAATTGAATTTCTATAAACTATAAACTAAATATTTGTGGATGTTTTTTAAGAATGATTCGAGTATTCAATGGAGTTTAATAGATCTCATACTTATGCTCTCAAGGATTCAATCAACCTTTTGTCCCAACCATTAGAGCATGTGTGTCATCTACTAAAAATGAGATACATGATTAAATCTGAGTAGAACTACTGAACTAAAGTTTTTTTATTAAAAGAATTAGACGTAACAATTTGAATTAATTGTGTTTGATATTTTAAAACTTTGATTAGATGTTTCTATAATATACTTATTTGTTTTATATTTGACTTTTAAGAATTGAGGTGGGATTATATGATTGGAAATGAAAGATGAATTTAATTTCCCCATATGTTTAAAAATAGGGCATTTATGTAAAGAATGAATGCATGTAGAATTGGTTAAGTGTTGGTCATGCCACCCAATTTCAAGCCATTGTTTACTCATGCACTAACCTTGTGTCTCCTTAGCTCCACTTCTCATTTTCAACTTTCTTCTTTTTTTCGCCTCTTTTATTGCCTCAATATATCCCATTTCTACTTAACCCCCCACCATTTTAAACACGAAACTATCTTAAATATTGTAAAAGGATTAAAGGTAATATAAGAATGCATAATGTGTTTTCTCTATTAGTAAAAGTAATAGAGAAAAATTGTGTAAAATAATTTGAAGAAAAAAAGTCGAGCCACGTGTTTTTATGAGAGAGAAAATAAGAATGTAAAGTAATTAATGAAAAGTTGGAGCTACAATATAAGAAAAAATGACAATGGATTGAAATGAGAGATGAGATTTATATATTGGCATGACTAGAAAGCGATTCTCATGGGTTTATTTGTCTTTTTTGAACTCTCATGCTTCTCTTCCTCATGTTGAAAAGATT
This sequence comes from Cucumis hystrix, assembly GCA_025688845.1. Classification (NCBI taxonomy): domain Eukaryota; kingdom Viridiplantae; phylum Streptophyta; class Magnoliopsida; order Cucurbitales; family Cucurbitaceae; genus Cucumis; species Cucumis hystrix. The sequence continues at coordinate 3,096,520 of CM046883.1, read as the reverse complement.
TTGGTTGGTTTTGGGGTGAACATCCCCTCTTGGATCTCCTCTGATATAATGGAGGAAGTTGTTTGTTCTTAGTTTTGCTTAATGGATTCTTTTCTTTAAAAAAAAATCAAATTTCCATTCACATTATTGCTAAGTGTAGTTGGAACAACAACCAAAATCTCTCTTCGAATTGCAATAGGCAGATTTCATTCATATCAAAATATGGCCCAATAATGGTTGGGCCTTATTGAATTGCTTAATGGGCTCGACCCAATGGACTCCACAATGCTTATTCTTTCCACCGAATCCATATAAAACTATATAGAACATTTTTTGTTTTTTAAAATTAATTCTATACACTATTTCTATTTCTAATTTTCTTTTATTTGCTATCCTATATTCGACCCATGGTTTAAAGAACTAAACTAAATTTTGAATATTCAAACAAAAAAAATTTGAAATGGTTACCAAACTTTTAGTTATAAAGCTATACTAAACAAGGGGTTACAAATTTTTGAAATTTCAATGGTAGTGATATATATGTTAGAAGTAGTAGTTGAGTTATAACTTATATTCAAATCTGTCTGATTTATAAGTCACATTATGTGCACTTATTCAATATTAATTTTGAATTTCAATCACTTCCAAAGCAATAAATAAATAATCAGTCTATTTATTTGTAGGCATCTCAGTCAATAGTTTATGTGTGTGTGTGTTTGTTTAGAAAAGGAGACATCATTTATCCCATTTCTTCCTTTTTAATTTGTGTTATGTGCATGCCCTCTTCAGAATTTTTATTCTCTTGGCCTCTTTTTCCATCACCAAATCATTGTTTCTTAAAATTCAACAAAAACAAACCATGGATTTTTAAAAAAATAAGCTGTGAGATAACAAAAGTAAAATCAACAAACTAATTAAAAGAATTGTTGTGTTTTTTTTTTTTGTACTCATTTGATCGTTTGTTCTCTTGCTTTTTATTATTTCCTATATAAACATTTGAATTCTTACTCAATTTTAAAAAATAAAAACAAAATTTTTAAAATTAATTTATTTTCCAAATTTTGACTTTGATTTTAACATTCAAACTTAATTCTCAAATACCCACATTGTTACTCCACAAACACTAAATTTCCAAAAGCTCATAAAACACATTACACAATTTTGAGAAGAAAGGACAAACATTTGAATCTCACAATGCAATAATATTTTTTTAGTTGTTATTTCATTCAGACATATATTAAATGAAACAACAGTTAAAATATTTCAAAAAGAAAGTTTTGAAATTAAATTACAAGAAAACCAAACCTTCAAATTTTCTAATATCGAAAATACCCTAAACCCTAAACATGAAACCTAACCCTAAATTCACCCCAACAAACAGAAAAAAAAAAGAAAGAAAAAAAAACCCTAAGTTCTCTCTCTCTATATATATCTCTCTCTCCCCTACCCATCATCTTTAAATGCAGCATTAAAAATTGTAGATATGAATCCGTGAGATTTTTTTTTTGAACTTCATTTTTCTTTTGAGGATTTGTTGTTTCTTGTAGGACTTAAATTTACCCAACCTCCCATGCAACTTGGTTGTTATGCTCCTTTAATGCCTTCTCTTCTTTTTCTCTTTTCCATATTCCCTCTTTCCCTTTTATTCAATTTCCTTAAACCCTTTATATTGTAAACACTCTTCTTCATCCTCTCAAAATCTCAATCCCTCTCTTTTTTTCCCCTTTTTCCTCTTCTCATTCTCTCTCCTTTTTACTTCTTTTGGAAATCCATTCGATTCTCGGAAGCCTTCTATATTTTTTTTAGTACAACAAGAGCATGAGTATAGAAGAAGTACTAGCTAGTTTATTTGTTTAGTTACGTCATGTTAGCATTTGTGGATTTTCTCCATTGTTGTATTATTGCTTTTGGGAACTTGTTCGTAGATTGATATATCTTTTAGGGTTTTGATTTTAACGGGATATTGGTGCGGTTCAATAAAAAGGTAATGCTCAAAATAAGTGTTGGGCTTTGCTTTTTGATTGAGCCGTGCCAATATCACGTGTCAACGACCTTTTCTCTCTTCCTTTATTGCATGTCTATATTCTCTTTTTAAGGTACGTCATTTTTAAACCTCATATCACCTTTCCCTTTCCTAAATCTCCTATGGAAGACATTATATGTATGTGAAAGTTTAAGTTTTATAGAAATATGTTTTTGTTGATTAAACTCATTCATTATATTATTGATTCAATCTGAGTATAGAGCTTTCAATTTTCACTTAGGTCTTAGTAAATTTTTTACAATCTAAATTTTGAAAGATGGGGTCAAAATATTTTGTTGGAAAGCCCTAAAATGTTGTTTTAGAACTGTTAGATGATTAAATTTTACAAATATTGTTTAAGATTTCTTTAAATTTAATGTAAATTAGAGAGATCAAATATATAAATCAAATAGATAGTTAATTTGTAAGATCTTTCATCTTAAAGCTTTCAATTATTTTTCACTATAACATACATTTTTCTAAATATTTTAGTGGGATTTCTTTTATTGAGAATAACATTTTGTTTAAATGAATTTAAGCTAATTTTAAATAGAATCCATTGAAAATAGCTATAAATTGGTCAATCTAAACTTTTTTTCTTCTGTGATACAAATAAGATGACTTTTTCTTTTCATCTATGAAGGGGGGATTTAGATTGATTTGATAAATAATAATCGTTAGTTATATAATTCATTATGAAGCTAAACTTTTTCTTTTTTAGTTTAGTTATTAACTTTTTTTTCATTATTATAACCTAAACATTTTCTAATTCGTACAAAAGAATAAAAATGAGGATTGGAATCGTACAAAATGACAAAATATCTACAAAGTATATAAAAATTTTATATTCTATCAATGATTAGTATCGATAGACTTCAGTTTATCGATATCTCTCATTGACAATATCTAAATTTTTCTTATATTTTGTATATATTTCTGTTTTATTTTGCAATATCAAATGTAATCTGTTTTTTCTTTTTAATTATTAGCAAAGGATGAAGAGAAAAAAAACATATGAAACAAATAAATAGACGGCTATGGTCATTATTAGTTGGGTAAGTACTCAACTAAGTTGTTTGGGGTATTAAGAGATATGCACTACGAAATGTCCGTCCGTACATCTCCTTAATTGTCCCCTTAATATCATCATTAATATTAATCATCATAGTTTTTTTTTCTTTTTTTCTTTTTCTAGGCATTAATATATCAACACATTACTTGAGAGATATAATTTCTTTTTGTGATTTCATCTTAAGTCATCATATATGTGCAAATAATATAGGTCATCTCATCAAACTCATAGGTTAGGATTGATTTGTTTTAGTAGTGGAAGAAATTGGGAGAAGAAAAATCAAAGTTGACTTTTGAAGTGATAATAAAGGTGTGATGGAGCTATGTTGATGAAATTGGGTTATTTATTGATTATCATAGGAAACAACTGTTTTACATAATTGATAATGACAAACAATAATGTTGAAGAGGTCCCCAACTAACCATTCATTAAATTTTATTAAAATGAGGAAAGGGGAAAAACTTTGGAATAAAGCCTGAAAATCTACTTGGAATTGTATTTTATTTGGAGCTTCAATACCATAAAACTCTGACAGTGACATCTAAAAGCCACAAAGAATGGTGGTGTCGAAGCCCTTCTTCTTCTCTTTGGCTATACTCTCCAATGCCTAATATGGATGGAGGTTGCCTTCCACACCCAATCTCTATCTCTTTGTTCTTCCTTTGTTTTTCTTTTTTTTTTTTTGCTTTTTTTTGCTTTTTGCTTCTCTCTCTCTGTACTATGATAATACAATACAAATTCTATGCTGATACAAAAACTGAAACTTGTGAGATCATAGGCCTTCCCGAGTTAGGAAGGAGATGATGCAAGCACTCTGTTTTAGAAGGTAGCACTCCACAATGTATTCTCGCCTTCTCCGCATCGACGGTGGACTTCTTTAATTCTCTCTGCAGACCTGCAAATCCCGCTGCAGCTCCAGTCGAATGAAGCGACGCAAATGTTGCCTGCTTGTGCCTTCCATTCACAATCTGCATTTGAACAACTTCTATTAATGGTTTTATCTATCTTCTCGTTGCTTAACAAAACAGACTCGTTTCAATGGCTAACTTTTCAGAGATTTGCCTATGTGTGAAAGGCAACTTGTATCTATTATTGAACGAGAAACATGGCAGAAGAAAATTCAGAAAATTGTTAATTTACCAGGGGGAGTTCCACAACAAAGTCTCCGATCGTCGATGTGCTCCACGTCAAGTCCAATGAACCAAGATCCTAAGGAAACATCTTCATTGGCATACTTGTGCAGAACATGCCTGGGAATCCAGCAATTATTAAGATCATGTACAATTTGGCAATGCAAATGAAATTTGTAGTTTTGGATTTAAAGAACAGACAGAATCTTACTGGTTTATTGATATGTAGGTTGCTAAATCCTTCGAAATGGCGTACAACTGGCCTGTTGCATGGCGGAAGTACTTGTTACCGAACTCACCAAACTTCCAGTGTTCAGGTTCATGGTATCGAACTCCCCTGCAATGATAGTTTGGTTAAGAAATCAGAGGTTTCCCATTTTTCAATGTTCACCGAGTGATGATGGTAAAGCAGCCTTACTTTTGTGACAGGACAGGACCAGATTTCATGCATCCAATGTAAACCCGTGGTTTAGATCGATGTCTAACTAGCGTTTCTCCTAGTGTGGCTGCAACCAAATGGAAGGACACGAGTTTAATGTAAGACTCGAGCTTATCAAGTATGTATAGATATCTATCTCAAGTATAAAAATCAGACACCAATTCCGAACAAAATGGAAGTAACTGGCATAGATTCGTGATTCACTATCTTAATAACGATTCAATGATTGATTCTGCTTACCTATATTTACATGAACATCGTCGTCAACTTTGATGTAGAAATCTGCATCCCACAATGCAACTGCTGTAGCAAAATAAATCTTCGTCTTGGCAGACAATTCAAGGTACCCTTCAACATGGTCCTGTTAGATAACAACAAGAAACGGTTGAAGATCGTCTTGAATACTTTTGAGAAGTTGAAGCATCTTAAGCATCCATCACCAGCAATAGATCAGAAAATTATGTATTAGGAAAACAAATCACTACCAGTCTAAGGAAATCTCCATGCTTTCTGTCCTCTGCTTCAATAGCTCTGTCAAGGATACCTCCAGATGTGGCACTGATCATCAAGAAAAAGCTCATTTAAAATCTTGTTGCTAGAAGGCCAAATGATTCTACGAGATATTATCACAAGAAAGTCTGCAGATCTTGTTGTTAACAGTTATTATCAAATGACACAAGAACATGTACCTATGGCCGATGACAAATCGAATTATAATCCCCTTCTCCTCCTCTAGTTTCTTTCTCTTTTCCCCTGTTTTTCAAGTTATCAATTACTCCCATCGGCACATAATGTGAACAAGAAGAAATGACGGAACAAATATGGTTCGTCTCAGAAGAGTACCAGTCACAAGCTACATACCTTGAGGCATCCACGTCGCACGAACTGAATCTCGTCTTTTTCTACTACTAAAAGCAGTATTGATCCCTACAACCATTAAGTATCTTCTTTTCCCAGATGATTGGGTATTCTTTAGATCATCCGATGAAGGTGAACCGCTCTGTATAGACTCCTGAGCTGCTTTGGCAGCAGCCAATTCCATCTCCAAATTTGAAATTGTCTTATCTAATGTTCTGCATAGAACAACATCAAAGTAAACTTGCAGTTTGAATTCTTTATGCAATACGTTCAAATCATGTTCAGTTAAACGGTGTAACAATTTCAGCTTTTACTCACTGTATAGCATTGTGAGTCTTAGAGACTTCCCCGAAAATATCTTTCGACACGCGCTTTACTTCCTTCTCATCCAACTACAAAATATAAACAGATCAAAAAATTAACAAAAAGAAAAAATAAAAGTAGCAATGTAATTACTTTCTTTGACATATATCCTTTTCAACAAGTAACGAAAACAGCTTTGAAGATCCTTACCGATTTCGGATCACAGCCTTCTGAAACTAACTTTAACTTTTCGGCTTCAAATGGCGTTGTTCGAGTGATTCCTTTAGGTTCTGGAACATTCCACATCCTGCAAGCAATTTGAATATGTTCTTCAGTTTATCTCTTCTTTTTAGGAAAAACAAAAACATTGAAACAATCTTCCCGACAGAGCTGGTTCTAAAGCTTCTCGAAACAGACCACCTTTTTCCCATAATTGACGGTGGATGTTATAAGAATACTCATGATAACAACGAAATCAAATCCATAAATCCACAAACAACCTAAGGTTTTGTCTAAATCTTGATTCATGGAGGAAATGCTGAAAAGAAACTGTTCTTCACCCAATCAGAAGGAGAAGGAAAACGAAAACAACTTGATGATGGAACAAAATGGAAAAAAGAAAAAAAATCGTGTTAATAGCGCTATAACTGCTGGTGATCAATTTTTGAGAATATACAACTTTAATCAACAAACGAAAATACACAAAACTAAGAACATTAATACTGTCGGCTGCATTTAATAAACGAAAAATGGACAATGTTTCCCCAAATAAATACAAAACCCAAATTAGAACCTAAAACGTAGGAATCCAAGAGAAACCATTTCAACCCATCGATCAAAGCTAATTGAACAAACCCCATCAAATTTTTCTTAGTGATACGAACCTGTTTGTGAAGAACATCCCCAAACAGAAGCTGCCAAGGCAAAGAAAAACTGCCCATTTCTGCGAAATGACGCTTCTTGAAGATTGTTCAGGTTTAATTTTCCAGGACATCTTCTGCCCAGATTCTAATTTAAGCTGCCGGTAACAAGTTTATCTCAACAAAAAACCATAAGCATTGAATCAAGTAGACCCAGGTGGAGAAAGGAAATAAAACAGTTGAAATTTAGAGAAAATTAGGTGTAGAACAAGATTTGAATCACAAGATTCAAAAAAGAAAGTGGGGTTTAATTGAATTGAATTGGGTTGTTTCAATCTTCTACAACTTCCAATTAAAAAAAGAAAAGAAAAAGAATTCTTCTTCTTCTTCTTCTTCTTCTTCTTCTTCTTGTTCTCTCTAAGCTAAAGGAAGTTGAAGAAGAGAAGTGAGAGAGAAAACAAAGAAGAGGGGAAGACTGACTAACTAACCTCTCACTTAATACCAAACCACCAAACTGTTTCATAAAGTGACATAAATACCCTTTGTCAGTTCTTCATATTTTATAATACCCTTTGAAGAAGGGCTCACTTCCCCATCAATCATGCTGCTATGGAGATCATGTGGTGCCATGTTCTTCTATTTTCAAATTATATGCTTCTTCTTTTTTCTCTCTTAGTTTAATTTTTTCAACTTTCGAAAGTAAAAGAATAAACAAAATTTCAAAAGCTACATCCAATTTTTAGTATGAATTTTTCTGTGTACACAACAATTATTCTGAAATTTCCCTGACAAATGAATTCTCCAAAATTAGTCACCATTTATGTTCTAATATACAAAACATATTTGGTTGTTTGATAATTTTAGATGGCTATGCTATGCTATTGCTTAGGTGTTTTTAATTTTAACATTTTAAGGGTAAATTAATGAGTTTACACATTATCTTCTTCACCTAACTAACATTAAGAGATATTACATAAGTGAGGTTTATTGATTATAGGTTGAGTGAAAAGATAGTTGAACTTTTACCCTACTCATTTTATTCTTCAATCAAACTTTAAATTGTTGTTTTAGTTTGACATACTTTAAATTACCCTGTTCTAAATTAATCTACCATAATTTTAATTAAAAGTATAGCAAAATTAATCCAAACTAAATAATTTCAAACGGAAAATTTTACCTAGTTGATCCTTAGGTTTTGGATATAGCTTTTAGCTTCCATATGGTCAATGAATTTCATAACGTTAATGATTTAGTTTTTGTTTTTTGAATTTCATTTCAATTTAGTTATTGGCTTTGAAAATGTTACAATTTTATTTTGAGAATTGAATTTTTGTTTCGATTTGTTCTTACATTTTAAGATTTATGCTTGTTATCTTTTCTTTTCTTTTTTCATTCTAAATTCTTACTTTTAGTCTTTTGGCTTTGAAATCTACTAAATAATTTCAAATTAATCATTTTAAATTAATTAATAGATATTGATAAACTAGAGATCGAAAGTGAATATTTAGTAAAAAAAACGAGTTTAAGAGTGTGAATCTTAAAATCTAATAACTAAATTGAATCAAAAGTTAAAATTTAATGAATATTTTAAAATCTAAGGACAAAAAAAGATATACTTGAAATTGAAGTCACCCCCAAATAGGAATGCCCATATGAGAGAAGGAAGCATATTAAATAAAAGTAGATGGGAGCCATGGAGGAAGGCTTTCTGTGGGTATGGGGGAACAGACCATTTGATGCTTTATATAAACATCAAATAAACCCTATATATATATATATATATATATCAATATCATTTCCTACCATATAAACAACTATTTCATTTGAAATTAATTGGTAGATTCACATGAGAAAAGGCATCTTGAAAGGAAGAAATAGTTAATTAGATGAAATTCAAATAAATTAGATTATTTGATCATATAGTGAAATATTAAATCAAAGTCAAACAATATTGGGTTATACATAAATAAGGGAATGAGAGATACTTAGACCCAACTTTAATTGCATGTAATTTAATAAGTACTGAAGAAAAGTAGACAAAGGATATAAAAGATTGTTTCATAAAGAAAATAAAAAACAAAAGTAGACAAGAAGAAAGATAAAAGCTTTGTGGGGATAACCCACCAAAAGGAAAAAACAAGAAGCTTAGCCAACAAAATAGACATATAAATCCTTTTTTGAACAATAAAAAGGAAAGTTAAATTACCAAATTTAACCAATCATTCAAAATTGTTCCTTATAAATGTTTAGGTCCAAATAACGTTTCATTTTCATTCCTGTGTAATAAATTCTTAACTTTAATGTTTAATTTATAGGTGAATTTTCAATTTGTTGGAAGTTATTCAAGACAAGATTTAAATTTATTAAACAGCTTTTGTCGAAAGAAATTCACTAAGCCTACACATTACAAAATGAAAAGATGTGGCATTGTGTCTTGAATTGGTCTAGCTGTGAGTTTACTTTGTTTCGATAAAAGAGAAATAACTAAGCTAAGGTAATTGGTCGAAACCTTCCAATATCAATGACCACACCAATGGTAACACAACTTAGCATTCCACGTAAATGTCAAACCATGTATCCTATAAACAATCTTATTTGACCACTTCAAGAGAAATAATATATTAGTGCTTTTAGCTAAACTAAATATTTTTTGTACTAATTTAGGCATCATAGCGTACCTGACTTGACACTGCTCTAGTAGAAATTTTTACAAAGTTAGTTCAGACTCATATACGATAGAAAATAGCAATCTAATGTGATATGTGATCCAACCCAATTGTATATCTAAGGTTTGAAAAAATTTCAAACTCCTTAACCTCAAAAAGCTAATAATTGTATTGATTTAAATGTAAAACTTTTGTAAATATATTTACTCCTTTATATTTTGTTTGAGATTTATAATTCTATCAATCAATCCTCTCAATTCAAATAACACTTTTAGTCAAAAAAAAAAAAAAATTGAAAATCATTCATGAATTTTTTGTAATCGTTCATTTTGTGCAACTTATAATATTTCAAAAAATCTACTCACATTTGAATTTTTTTTTTTAGTACAAATGAAGATAGGAGAATTGAACCTAAAATCATTTTATTCTCATGTGCCAGACGAACTAAGATCTTATTAGCACATTTGATAACTAATTAATATATCAAATTCTCAACAATAATGTTGATTACATTCTAACCTTCCAAACAAAACACTTAAATTTTGACATTGAGAAGGAACATTAAAATTTGAGAGATAAAAGAAAGATTGTAAATGAAAAAGAAAAAGGCACGTGAATGGAGGGACAATCAAAAGAAACGTGGCAAATCATAATTGGACCAATGAAGTACAACGAATCACGTGACATGTCTCCCAAGGGGCACGTGTATAAAGGGCATAAGCAAGGAAGCAAGCGTGACACGTGTCATTCATTTGAAAAATACAAATTTTTTTTTATGTTTTTGGTTCTCATCATCCTCTCTGGCTTTCACGTCTCCATCTCCATTCTTATTTTCTCTCTTTCTTTAATTACTTTTTTTAGGATAAAGATTCTTCAATATTTGTGTTGGATTTCCCTCCAAAATATTTTCATTTTTCAAACATTTTATTATTATTAGTACACAAAGATCTGTATTAAACAATTATTTTTAATTTTATTTACGTACTCTGCATTGATTCTTTTGGAACTCGTGCTTTTTGTTCGCTGGTTTATCATAATCCATTAATTTCTCAATCTTTATTCCATATCTTATCTCTTAATCATTCACTTTTTATTAATTCATTCCTAAATCTTGTTTTATTATTTTTAATTTTGTCTTTTCAAAAAATATAAAAATAACTTCTTTTTAAATCGGGTCATTGTCCATTGCACCAATTTATAGAAATGAGAGTGAGCATTATGTGTTGTGTCGTGTAATTAGTTGAAAAGTTTAAATCATTTTGAAATTTTTCAAATTACATTAAAATTGAATTCCTTATTATATAAATATAGCTACAAAGTGAAATAATTATAAATCAGTGTCTTGTCTATTTATAATTATTTTCTTTAATTTCTAAAAAAAAAAATAAGATGATGAAATGAATAGATGGAGAAATGTGATTAGAGAATAAAAAGAAAATTGTTCCTTCTAAAATTTTAATTTTATAAATATTCTTTTAATGGTAATAAAACTGTGATAATCAAATAGTGATATAAAAGGATTAAAACAAATATGAAAAATATATACCTAAATTAGAAGCGCGATAACTTTTAAATCAACAAATTAATTATTTTCAAATACTACAACATGAATCAAAATGTTTACAAATAAAGCAAAATTTCACTATTGTATAAATATCACTATCTTTGATTGTATTTGTAAAACATTTTTATTAATTTTGGCATTCAAAATAATTATATTTACAAAAGAAAAAATTCATTAAAATTTTTTAACTAATAATTGTAAATTACGACCAAGGGTCAAATTATACCCACTACTAATGTTTCATTTCAACATGTATATTTTTTTTTAAACTTATAATCTTAGTTTAATTTTTATAAGCGAATCAATTTGTAATTAGGATTACTTTTGAAAATCATAAATGCATCGATTTTAGCTCTTAATTAGGATTCTATGTATATACAAATGAAAGAAATACTAGAATTTTAATAAAAGGTATAAAGTGATTCACATCAGAAAACTTAATTTTTATTTGAAACAATTATAAGCTCCACATAATAGTTTTCAAATAAAATCCAAATTACAGCAATAACAAACTTCTCGAAATTTGAATTGATACAACTACTTTTTCCTTTTTACGTCTATGTGACAAATGGGCAAATACAATAACAATTTACTACAATCTATAAATTTCTTGATTCACTAATAAACAATCTTACCATAAAAAAAAGGTTAAAAAGAAGTAGATCCCATATAACAAAATATGTAGATCTGTGTATGAAATGAATCATATTGTTTCATATATATACCCCTCATATAATTTTGGTAACCATAAACTTAAGATTGTATTTAATAAGATTTCAATACGTACGCATTCCTAAACATATGCAAATCCCTAATCTGAACGGAAAGAAAGATAGGGAGGGAATTACGAATCCTGCAAAATTGATCTGCAAGTTTAGGAGGAGAGCGTTGGTTGTTTAGAAGAGAAGAATTGTAGCCATAGAAGAAAGAAAGAAAAGAAAAGATGCCTATCTTGCAATGGGAGTTTTGGTTTTGTGCACTTTTTGAAAACTTGAACAGCAACCCAAGGCTGCCATTTTCCAGCACCCACTCTCATTGCTTACGCCTTCTCTGCACAAACCCCCACCTAATCCTTTTTGTGGTTCTGCCCTTTTGCCCACCATCTACCAACCCAAAGGGAGAGTCCACCTTTTTTTTCTTCTTCTTCTTCTTCTTTTTCTTCTTCTTGTTGCTGGCCTGGATCTTACAGATTTTGTCAGTTTGTAAATAAGTGTTAATAACAACAGAGAGAAGATTCTTTCAGTAACTTTTCATGGAAAAAAACACAGATTGGATTTCACACTGCATACGTACAGATACTGTTTATCTAAGTTTTTACCTTGAAAAGACATATGATAATTACTAACACAACAGAGTACACTGTTCATGGATACCATTCATTTTTGTGTATACTTTAACAATTTCGTCCTTATATTTGAATTGGGTTTATTTTTTGAATTCTTATCCTTCAAATCTAACCATACATGTTTTAGTTTTCTTTGGGAAAGTTACAAAAACTACCTTTGATATGGCTAAGTTGTCACAATCACAATCTCTCCCCCTTTTGTTTATTTAAAACTTGTTTTACGTCAATTAAGCTACATTCATTCTTAAACATCTTTAACTTGCTTATGAGATTTTACTACCAAAATTTTTAAATATGGCAAAGTTTAGAAAATTGTAACATTCATAAGTCCCCACAAAATAATAGTCTGTTTTTTTTTTTTTAATATAACCATTAAATAATTGTTACAAGTTCATTAACCCAATTTTTCATTTTGGTTCAGGTACTGGTTAATTTTCTAGAAAAGAAAAAACATTAGTCCACCTTCTATTAATTTTGGAAATATATATTCACCTTGTTTTTTAAGTGAAATTATTGTTATTATTAGACTAGCTAGGACTTCTAGATCAAATCTCCTTTGAGCATTTTGCAATATTTAATAGTACAATTGTTATAATTTAACAAATTTAAGAGGGTGATTTCAAAGTTTCTTACTCATCTTCATTTATCATCTTTTTACTGTTTGACATAAGATTTGACTTTTGTTTTTCTTTTTTTCAAATTGGAATCACTCATATTATATGTTAAGAGTTAGAAACAGAGTAATCCAATTAGGATGAAGCAGCCAAGTTGTTAACAAAATGATACCTAATAAGAATTAAGAAGAATGATGGATTCTTCCACCATTGCATCTTAGTTGCTTTACCAAGCAAAATATCTCATCCATGTGGGATTATTAGATTAACTTTCAATCATACCCACTAGTTTTTGTCAATCCACACAAGTTTAATTAACTGTCCTTGTGTAGGGTACGTGTGCTTCTTAAAATACTATAATACATTTATTGAATCAAAGCAATTTGGACCCATTTGCCTCATGATTCGAAAAGATTTTTACTTCACATCTTTTTCCATTGTTGATTTTTTTTCCTATATTGATGAGTTGTGTGTGAGTCCAAATAAAGCTAGCTTTTGAGACCAATATATAATGTTTCTCTTAACTAACCGAGCTATACTCAAGTTAAATATATGTGCTTCATACACATGTTTCAATATTCAAGCGCTTGTTTAGTAATATTTTCATTACTTGTTGTCTATACTTTGTTCTTTATTTCTTAGTTTTTAATTCTCTTTTCCTACAATTTGTTTTTGTTTCTTACTTTTTTTTTTTAAATTTAAAATGGAACTACATTTTATTGCTGTTTCTTTCTTGTCATTTATTATACATTTTAGAAATAAAAAAAGGATCAAATAATACTTTTATTTGTTTTTAGAAAAAGAGTGGAAATAGAAATAAGAAATTTGATTCCTTGTTTCTGAAATTTTAACACGATTTAGAAACGTTTCAGAAAATGAGAAACAAACCATTCTTTCATTAAACCTGAAAACCAAAAACAGAAATGTCATTAAACGAGTACAACAATTTAACTATTTATTTAGATTAGAGCATGTTTAGAAATACTATTCCAGCACATATTCAAATCCATGTCAAATATTTTTTATATATCGTCTTAATAAAAACATTTTCATATTTACCAAGTCAAAAGATTTAGTTCTTACAAAAAAAAAAAAAACAAAGTCAAATAGATTAAGTAAAACAAATTACTTTTTTAATTTGGTTTGGATTAGGTGGTCCAAATGGTAAAATTTAAAATTAAAAAAAAAAAAAAAAAAAAAAAAAAAAAAAAAAAAAACTATATTTGTTTTACATATTCAAAATTCAACATACAGAATTAGATGAGGAGAAAAAAAAGCTATGATTAACATAGCATCTCATATTATGTTACGAACTAATTTTATTTTTTCTAAAATTAAAATGTATATAATATTTTAATGAAAACAATTAGTATGCAAATTTTATAACTTAAAATGAGTTCATAAACTAATTAATAGTAGTTGAGTTTTTTTTCCTAATAATCTTAAACAAACTGACCACATATTTGAAACATTGAAAACACATTAAGTACATTGTTTTTTTTTTCTCTTCTAAATTGGTTTTGTTTAGTAACCATTTCGCTTCTTTCTATGGATTACAATGATTTGCATGTTTCTCTAATAAATAGTTAAATTCTTAGACGAATTCAAAAGACAAACACAACTTTTTGTTTGGTAAGCTATTTTTTTTAGTTCAAAAAATGTTGACTTTATTTTTAAATATTGATAAAAGGTAAATAACCAAAAAGAAAGAAAGTTGGAGATGTAAATAGTGTTTATAGACTTAATTTTCAAAAACAAAATAGTTACTAAGGAAACATAAACAAATGCAACTTGAATAATAAGTAAAATACTGCAAAATTGTTAGTTCAATTTTCAAATTACAGCACTAGTTCAAAAATTGAAGATGGTGTAACTTGTTATAGCCAGAGGAGGTGATTATTAGAGTGCTTAAAAACATATTATTTATTTATTTATTTGTTCGAAATTGAAACAAGAGCCCTCGTTGTAAGAATGGGTTTGAGGTCATGTATGGAAGATGAAGAGGGTCACAACCCACGAGCGTAGGCCCCAAAAACAGGCAAAGGCAAAGGCCATTTTCCATCTACATATTCTGCCGACAACCATGTGGCTTCCTTATTCCTTATATAATTTCTAACCCATCAGCTTCTCAGCTGCCTTTCCATCTCATATACTCTAATAATCATATGTTTTTTTTTTCTTTTACGTCTTTTAAATCCTAAGATTTTGGAATAATATGTCAGAAAGCTTCGTGTGGGAGTGGGAGTGGGTGGCTTACCAAACATGATACCCCTATACTCTTCTTCAATATACTTCAATATATCGAAAGGTAGACAAACTATATTAAGGTGTTTTTATATAGTTTTCTGAGTTCTGAAAGCTTAACTATAAGAAAACCAAATTCATGGACCCAAAAACCTTACCTCAAATTCATACCAAGATGTTCTCTTTCGATCTTTGATTATTTTAAAAGGTCAACTCTACTCCAATCACCCCAATTTGGTCAATTGACTTTTGAAATATAGACGAAAATTTAAGCTTCATTTTGCTTGTATTTCTTTTTTGTTTTCTATTTTTTTAAAAAAATTATGCTAGATTCTTAACAATTTTTTTAATAGGCATTTTACATTCCTTTAAACCATATTTGAATTCTAAGTCAAAATTTCAAAAACAAAATCTAAGTGTTTAAAAAATAAAGCAAGAAAACTATAAGAAAAAAAATTGGGTATGTAATTTTTATATAAACTTAAAAAAAAAACATAATCAAATGAAGCTTGAGAAACACAACTTGAACTATCGAAAATTATAGACTAGAATACTTGCACCATATTTAATTCAAACTAACCAGAATCTAGATTGATGATGTGAGCCAAGGGAAATTAAAAAATTAAGAAAGCAATGTTTACCTGTAATATTTTAACGAGCGTTTGTTTAATTGGTTTGAAGCTGACCATCAAACTTAGAGAAGAGAGACTAATAATGTGTAGGGCAGTGTGAGATCTCCAGCAATCCACTCAATGCATGTTTCTAGAGAGTGGATGTGATTAAATTAGCTATACATTTAAAATCTAAATCTCTTACAGCTCATGATTGCCCAGATAGGCAGATACTTTACCTGATGATTGTTAAGATGTTGCTCCCACATAAGTTCAATTGAATTGCTGGTCCCTGCCATTATTAGATTGAAGCCATAGTAAAATTCCACCATTAAAAGAATATTTGTTAGACTGTCTTTTTCTCCCAATGGCTAAGACAATATTGTCTTAACAAAGCATCCTTGATGTCAGTCTAATGATATTATTTACTAATTTAGATGTTACACAATGTTACCTGATTAGGTATAGTATCTACCTAAGATGGATATTACTCTTTTGTTTCAAAGTTCAACACATCTACCAACCATCTCTTTTTAATCTAGTCCACTTTTCAAAGCAAACTTGTTAAGCCTACCAAAAGTTAAAAGTTCAAATTTTTACTTTGATAGTAAACAAAAATAAAATCTATTTTTAAATGTGTTTAAAATTCTAACCAAAATTTAGAATTGAAAAAAGTAATTCACTTCTCCTAATAACCATTGTGAATTTCACATTTCTTTATAAAGAAAACAATTGAATTAATAGTTAAAAATATTGTCAAAATATAAGAAACAATACTGGCCCTATATTAGCCACATAAAGAACATTCTACAGTTGTTTACCCCAAAGGGTCTTAAGAAGACGTTGATATCTGAACTCAAATAGATTTTTTTTTATCCGTCGGCTAGATATATACCAGGTGTTTTTAATCTTTTAGATAATTCTCAATTTGATCTCAGTATAACCTCCAATGTATACAGAATCCTGCATTAGGTCCTTTCCACTAATAAATTGGTTAACATTTGTCAAAACAAATTGTGTATCATTGAATTACTAAAGCTTGCCATATAAATTCTACCTGACATATAGAACACCACCCGCCTGAGCAAGAGAGGGGAAAAAACATATTTCTACCAAGTGGCATGTCTAAGTATGTTACTAAAACAATAATTCAACTACACAATTACTTTAATTTAATAAATTTTAGCAAACTTATTTCTGGAAGGTCTTCATTTAAAATATAATACATCGAAGTTTCGAAATTTTCAAAAGGTTTAAAAAACCAAATTAAATATTTAACTTAAACAATCAAATTAGCTCATGCTCAACTGACGTGTTAGCCTAACCAAGAGACCTGTGATTCTAATTTCTGATCCTCATCCTCATAGTACTACTACAATTTTAAAAACAAACTTTATAATCAGAAAAACGAAGGTTGGTCATTTACCTGGAACTCTGGAAGTGACTTTAGTCGTGAATTTCATTTAAATGGTAGCTTAAGCTCTACTGAAATTTCATTCCTTTGCAAATTATATCCCCTAACCTATGTTAAACAATTTAAGAATACTTCGTCAAAAATATGCCAAGCCAAGCATGGAGTCAATAAGGTAAAAGGAAGATGATGAAACGCTCACAAGATGGGGACAAAGACAAGGACGCCATCTTAATCTTATAATACAGACGATCTGCACAAAATTGAATAAATCAACCTCCTCAGCGCTAGAGAAATTCAAAGACAATAAAATAGAACGTGTAACATTAATATGAAGAGATTTTACTTGCAACATGAGCACTGATGCAGTAATTCCTAGCATAGAATGAGACGCTAGCATTACATGCAACATAGCACTGCTGCAGTACTTCAAATTGTTCGCTCATTATCAGGGGAAGCTTTCTTTTTAGGATTGTACAAACTGAATTCGCCGAAGTCCCTTCTACCACTGGATTAAAAAACAAATGGAAAATTTTTCAGTGTCCACAAATCATAACATTCCATTCATGTCACGACAGTCTGAACATAACAACTTAACTTTAGAGATTAAGCATTAAGTGATATCATTGACAACAATTGTATCCATCTTTTCATGCTTAGTCAACAATGCTGTAAGATTTCTATCAATGTTTATTGAAGATGCAGTTCAACAATGTGGGGAAATTTATATCAATATTTATTAAAGATGCAGTTTAAAACCATAGTTGTAAGTATTCCTGTTGTACAGTCGTTGATTTCTATGGTCAAAAGAACTCAAACGTTAATTAATATAGATATGCAAGCAGATCTATGGAACCTATCAGAAAACAAGATGTCAAGAGAAACCAAGCAAGAAATAAGGTTTAAGTAAAACAACTTACTATAAGAATTTTATTCCATAAAGGTAAAGCAGTAACAACAGGAGGATAAAAACAACCTCGACCTTTTATCAAATCTCAACACCTCAACTTTCATCCATTTATCTTTATCGTCATCATTGTAAAATATGAAGGATGTGTATGAGCAAACATTTATTTCTAACTAGATTTTCCACACTCAATATGAACATTGATACTGTATTTCAAAAATTTTTAACGGAATGATAATGAACTTTTAAGCTTTTACGTTTTCCAACCACTAAATAAGATGACTGTCTGGAACTAGGAAGTATGGTGATGCTATAAAAATGATGCCTTGATGAGGAAGGTCACAATGTGATTGTGAGAACAATAAAGGGGAACAGGAATCTTATTAGATTGATTCTCGTCACTCTCTCTCAAGCAGACGCAAATAAGAGAAATCCACTCCTTATTTGGCCTAAAGAGTTGTGGATTCACAACTATTCAACTTCCATTTTATGTTCTATTAACTCTTTAGACTATGTCCCACGACTAAACAACTCCACTTCTAGCCCCAAACGCACCCCTTGGGAACTATTATAATATAATAACGACCCATGTGGTAGTATTAGGAAATGATAAACATGTATTAGACAAGACAGAAAACTTTAGCATAAAATGGATAGTCCATATGAGCTCGCATTTTGATGATTAGAGTTTATATTAAGTAATTCAGTGTACCTGTGATTGACATCCCAACCAGCGGGTAAGAAACGAGGTTGAATAGCAGCAACAAACACTTGTCTCCACCTTTGACAAAACTGTCGGATGCCATCTTCGCCATATTCCTTCAGTAGATAATCCACAACTAGTTTACCATGTGGTCCATGTCCCAAGAGTGATAGTTTTGAATTGAACTTTGGTTGAGCAGTTTTAGCATAGCCATTATCAGAAAAGCTGACCTCTCCACCAGGCACACATGTTTCAGACACGCTACCACTATCTGAGTTTATGTGATTGTTAACATCTGCATTAGCATCACCGTCAAGCCTTGAATTAGAACAGAAAGAATAAACTGATAGATGTACTTATTTTCCACCCTCCATTAATAACGTTATCTTTTTTCAAATGATGCGTGTAGCAAAAAGTGAACTACTCTACACATACCAACTGATGAATTGTCCACAGTGGACGTGTCAATATTACAAGCACCATTCTGGTGCTCAGCATCTGGAAAAACACTCTGTGGTGAGTGTTTGAAAGCCAGACCTTTTTTCTTCTGGAGTCGTCTTCTCTCATGAGGACTCATGCCAACAAGCAGAGCCCTTTCTAAATCTTCTTCAGATATCTCCCTCCGCCCATAGTATTTCATGACAACCTGAAAACTAGGAGGGTTAGGAAAATATTATCAAGTCCAGAGTGGATGATAATTAACAATAATACCAGAGTAATGAGGACAGGACAACATAACTAATAAAGGTTATCTTTAAATGGCCAGTACCTATGCATACTACTGAATAATAAATATTCGGGACCCTTTTCAGTGTTATTCCGATGGAAAATATAAAAGCATGCTAATTATTGCAACTGATGATTAATTTAATCCTATAGTATCGAGAAAATCTTGAATAAAAAATTTCTACAAGGATAGAACTCTGTTGAAAGATTAAGTACTAAGCATTTAATATAATGAAACCAAAAATCTTTTAAATGGCTAGGATACCAATTACCAGCTGATCCGCTGACCATTAGTATCACAAACAATGAAATGAATGTTTATTTATAAATCATATGCACACATACAAAGACATATACAATATCTTGCCAAAAAAAAGACGTGCAATAACCATCTCAAGAATGTAACCACTTGTAAATTATATATCACATACAAACATGAGTTCCTCTTGACGCTTTAATGGCATTCTTGGTCCATGCCTCAATAGGGCCATAGCAGCTGTTCTCAATTCTAAAGGTGACACGCCTTCCTCCTGAACATTGGTTTCCGAGTCAGATGGCTCAGCCGCCATATCAAACGCTTCCTTGGTATCAACCACTCTACGAACAAAAAGAGGAATTCCAAATTCTGCAGCAAGCTCTCTCTTGTGCTTCTCAGCAGCAGCATGGGCAGTTTCATGGCAGTCCACACAGAGTAGGACAATATCATGAGAACGATGACTTTTTAAATGCTCAGGAAAGTGTACTCTGTAGCATGAGGGGATAATTCGATAGCGTAAATAGTGGTTTCCTTCACCACAGCTAACACATATATTTTTTTTACTCTGGATATAAAAGTCATTGCCCTGGTCTTCTGGACGGCCTTTAGGTTCAAAAAGAAGCTTTATGGCAGGAGGATCATCAGCAACAAGCTCAGCCAGCTCTCGGCGCAAGTACCTGTTTGAATTTGAAGATAATTGCTACATATGAAGCATGCATTAACGGTTACAATCTAACTTAAATGAAACTAGAGATGCTAACCAACCATTCAAGTTTTCGTCGATCACAGTAGCAAAGCAAGCGTCCATCATTTGCATAAATCCTACAATTGTGATAAACTGGAGACTTGCAGGAAAATTTCTGCACAAAAAGCTCTCTAGACGCTTTTTTGGATATTTGCTTTGCATTTTTTCTATCATTATGTTTAGATATTGTCATCATTTTTAGATTATACTTAACCAATAGTGCATAATTAAATATAGAAAGTGGGCAGCTGCCATTAGAACCTATGCAGTTCTGTAAAATCACCAAAAGAATATTATCAAGGTCGCCAAAGTTGTCATGGAGGAGACAGTGGATATCATCCAAATGGCTGCAAACAACAGAGGAGGGAGATGGAAGAAACAGACTTGAACTCAAATCCACATTCAAATCAGCTAGTGCTATAGTTGCATATAACTCCCCCGTATTTTTTGGCACTTGAATTGCAATAGCTACAATAGCCTGATCTGACAAGACATATCTCAGGCTCTCATCATGAACTCGGGCCTGAAATGAAATGGAAATCTCAATGTCAGGCCAGCAGCCATAATAAAACTTTTGTATTTTCGTTGATCTAATGAAAGAAAACACAATAAAGGCAAGCTAAAGATAGCCAACATAATTACGTGCCTATATCGTCACTAAGAAATTTCTTTTAAAGCAAATATAATAGCTGATTTATCTATTATGGTCCTTTTAAGCCAAAGGAACAAGCAGCATGGTTGGTAGAACCAGGTGCATGGTTGGTAGTGTGTCACTGTCAGGTTTCACGATGAAATGACAAGGAATGTCTGCCCTTGACGTCTAATTTTTAGCCAACTTGGAGAGAGGCAATTGCATTATTCTCTTTACAACCTTGTCAGCCATATTTAACTCCTTTTCAAACTAGAAACTGAAACTTGACTTTTTAGGATATTTATTCCTCCTTATAACTCTAGTCACCTAATTAGTAAAACTATTAGCTTTATTTGTGAGATGGCAATAGAACGATTGAGCACAAGTGACTAAATAATTACTATGGTCTTCATAAAATTAAGTTTTGATCCACAATAAAGTACAATGATTTAAGGAGTCCGTCAAAGAGATCCAATCTTCTTGTTCACCATCTGGAAGGTTACTTCTCTGCCTAACCAACTACTATGGAGTAGTGACAGTGAAAGGTGAGTTTACAATGTTTTGGAGGTCATATTAGATGATGAGGGTAAGACTGCTTTAGGACGTTGGTGGAAAAGCCATTGGTCCTCCAAATTCAAAAAAGAAGACATTTTTTACCATACCATTATAACTACTATGACACGAAATTGAACTCCCATCAAATATTTATATTTATGAATAAAATACCATTGCTATCTTGTTTAAAGCACGTTGGGAACCAACCTCTACCTTCCATCCTATAAAAAATTAAACAGGAGATAGTACCATGTACAGAACAGGTTACTTAAAATTCTTAATCAAATGGTAACAAATTAGGAAAAAATTATAACAAAAAAATTACGAAATCTTAGAGAATAATCAATTATGTTTCTTGATTTTTTTAGATAATTAACCACTAACCATTAAATCTCGCCAAGCACATAAAGTCCTCACGCGATCCTGAAACTGAAAGTTTAAAGTTTGGTGGTAAAGTGTCATAAATTTGTATATGATACTGCTTCAAATGTTACACGATCAAAGTCGTCAGGGAAACAACTTACCTGAGTTTTACAGGCAATTAATGCACTACCACCTTGACTGTTTAAATGACGTGATGATATTGATGATGCAGCAGACTCTCCAGGAGAACCTTCAGTCTCTTTTGAATAGAGTTGCAAACAAGTCATGTTTGATCGCCGACTAGCCTCGAGAAGAAAATTGAATTTATCATCCGTGGAAGAGTTTTCTGATACATTAATGCATTTAGATATATGATGACATGGAAGAAGATATAATTGAAGTTAACCAGCAAAATTTTTTAATTACTTCAGCTCTGGCCTGCAAAAGTGAGGCACATCTGGAAAGTAAACTTGTTTTCCCAAATGTTTGGAGTAACCAAAGATGACAATGTCAAAGTACATATCAATGTCAACAAAATATCAGGACCTCAAATTTAAGAAAATATCAACATAGATGTTGAATGTTGAATGTTGAAAGTTTATAATTCAAAATAGTAAACAAAAAAATAAATAATAAATTAAACTACGCCATTGATAAATTATACAACCTTCATCCTAATTCTACAATCTATCTAACTATAAAAATAAATCTGTAGGATCAATTTCTAAAACCAGTTTTTAATTAAAACTTTTTAATTTTTACAAGATGGAAGAGAAATTATGAAGACATTAATGTAACAAAAATATCGCGGGTAATATTTTCAACATTGAGTTTATTCTAAAATTTTCAAAAGGTTGAGCAAACAAAACTTTAAGCACATTACTAGTGTGCAATCCTACTTTCTCCCTTATTCATTGATATCATTATATTCACCTTTTTTCCACTGTTATTTTCTCCAGATTTGCATGTTACATGTAAACAAGTTATACAACAAATGAATGACGCCAAACACAAATGTGAGGTCCAAGACATACCATTAACCTGTTTCAGCTCAAAGAGTAAACAGTTTGCAATATATAGGAGATAGTGGGCATCTGTCCTAGCATATTGCACCATATCTGCAGGTAAGGGTCGTTGTCTCCAATCTTCTCGCTGGCCATTAATAAGTAACTTCAAATAAGCCAGATTGAAAATGTTGTTATATGTACATCAAGATTTGATATGAATCAATCCTTACCTCATTCAAGTTTACGCCAAAACAAGAATGGGTTTAATTAAAATACTGATCACTAAACTATGCACTACAACCACTATTGTAACTAGATAATAATAACTGACTTGTATATGCACTTCCACCACTACTGTAACAAGATGATAATAACTGACTTATATCTGAAATCCGATGGTCAAGATGTTGATTTTCGTACCACATCAGCATTTCAGTAAATTATAAGACAAGATGTCCAACCTGCAACATTTTGTTCGTAGCTACCCCGCAGTAAGTTTCAAGTAAGTAGGCCAATGACTTCTGAGGTTTGGATAACACTTCACATGCCTACATTTAACAACGAGCACAAGATGAAAAAACTGTATATATTCAAAAAAATAACCCACATTCTTTCCCATAGGAGAAGTGCATGGTTCCTATTTTCCTCCCTTTTACAAAGGCCACATTTCTTTACTCTGAGAAGCATATGCTCACCTTTGCAGTATCAAATAAATTGACTACATATATATGAAAGTCCCTTTGTAGCCACAGAATGTCATTATCTGCACCGTGAAACACCTACAAACAAAAGACAAATTTATTGACCTTGCAATCGTAAACCAACAACTTTTCAAGTACTAATAAATTATTAATCATAAAAGGAGATTCCGACAAATTCCTAAGAAGATGTAATTGCATCATTTCTGAATCTTAGTGAACTGAAGCCCTTCTTGCTTTTAATTTAGATACCTTGCAAATACGACTATTGGCAAAGACAGGACGGAGAAGATTCATTGAATCGTGTAGAGCTATAGTGTCAACCAAATAATCTTCCTTGTGTGTAGAGATCTGCTTCAAACAAATAAAATGTAAGCACTGTCTGTAAAAATTAAAGAAACGGGGGCTGCATGGAAAGAATCATCGATTTTGCGTGAAATTGCCTGTATTAAAGCAGTGAAACCGAGAAAGGATCTTAGACTGTGCTGCTCAGTATCAACAGCAAACACCATTTCTTTATTCAACACATCCACGAGTTCTTCCAATTGGGACACAGTCTCAACCCAAGCATAAGTGTCACTCAAAGTTAAATCTGTTCTTTCACTGATAAAATTGAATTCAGACGAAGAATTTTCTAGCAATGATAGTATTTCTGACTCGTAAGGATGCGAGTTTACATCATTATCTGCAAGATAACACACTTCAGTCAGTCAACCTCCTGATAAGAACATGAAAACCCCCATTGCAAAATCATATACACATATAGAACATGAAGATTGACGATAAGACAAATAATAGCCATTGATGAAAACTTGTAACCAATAATCCTTACAGAAGCAAATTTTGAAAACTCGTGACTCCATCACTATCAAATAAAAAATATACATGAAGGATCTTCCAGATATCCATTTCCCTACATCCTGTCACTCCATGGAAAATATTCATCTTAAAAAGAACTCAAACCATCTTTTCTCAAACAAACAATGGAAAAAAACATTCCTTCATTAAATACTCCATTTGCTACTAAAAACAGCATTCTCAGCAGCTAAAAACGATATCAAATTTGAAATAGAGCTAACGGACTATATATACCTTTATTCATATCGAGCTTCAAGTGCTTGAACGCAGAATAAGAATTGTCGGCCAATACACGTTTAAATGCGTACTGAGGCTTCTGATCATCTCGTAAATAACAGGAAGTAGAAACGCTCCTTCGCTTCCTGCGCCGCCTGGCTGTAAACAAGATCGTAAGCGCTGCGAAAGAAGCTAAAACTAGAGCGATTTTGACCTTGTGTTGAAGCTCCATTTGAATCAATGGCCTTCGTTTCCGTTTGGCCTATCTTTCTTTGATTTGGAGGGAGCTCCACTATACGGCGGTGACATTTTTCGACTCCGGAACAAGATGTTTACACTGTTCCGGAACGGCGTCGTACCGTCGTAGTCAAGCTTTTTGACGTGTTGCCCATGTCAGCGAGATGATTAATCATTTTCTTGTATTGGCTTATCTGCACTTTGACGACAAGTCGTTCGTCTGGAGTCCTCAAGAGTGTAGATCCGATATGTCGTATTAAATTACAACATTGATAAATTATTTTCAATTCTTAAATGTTTCTCTTTAATTTATTTATTAGTAATGAAAATTTGTTATGGAGAGAAAAAAATACTCTTTTACGGCAGGAAAATTATCAAAGAATATTTGACAAAATAAAAATAGAACATAAAAAAAAAAAAAAAGAATTCCTACCCTATAAATTCTTGAAAACATGATACGGTTGTGTTTGAAAAATTTGAAACAATGCACCTAAACTAAATAAAAAATGATTTTCACGAGTTGTTATTTTAAGACAAAATTCATACATCAACTAACCAAAACATAATTAACAAACTTCACACTAAGAACAAGATAGAGACAATATTTTCCAAAAACAAATCCTCCCACCTTTCGAAATAGAGGAAGAAGAGGCAAAACCCAAAAGAAAATCCCCAAGAGTAGTTTAATATCATATTTTTACTCTATAAAAATGGGGACTATAAATATCGAATTAATAAATTTATAAATTTGTTCAACAACAAAAAGATCTACAAGTTTGGAGAATATTATAGTACAATTCCTTCCTTCGATTTTTTATATGTTTGTTTTTTTTAATATAATTGTTCATAGGTGATTAACTTGTTGAATAACATTATGATTAATATTATTGAAGTCTCCTTATTTATCAAGGAGGCAAAGATTGAAGGATTTGTTTGTAAGAGTCAGTATTTTGTCTATTTTACTGTTTTTGAAGGTTCTCTAATGTTATATGAACAGAAAAGGTTAATATATCTTGTTACCTCTATATTCTACACGTTTTTCTCCCCTACCATTTTCAACGAACAAATAAATAAAATTGCATATGTGAATTAAAATGAGAGGAAAGATAATAAATAAAGCGCAAATGATTTATACACTTAAATATTTTAACAAAACTATAGGTTAATATGTTGAGTGTGTCTTAATAGTTGGATACTTTTTTGTTATTTGACTATCATCATTTTGGTATGTTTTTAAATGAAGATTTGATTTTAAAAATTTGTGAACTTTGAGGGAGCTTTTGGCCTTAGGATTATGGGGGAGTTGACTGAGTTAGGTTTGGAGAATGATTATGAAAAACCTAGAACTATTATTCATTTATCACTTTTTTACTATTCTACTCTTTCCCCAATACTTCTCACTCCTTCAATCCTCTTCAAACACATTCATAACACTAATATTATAATCCACATACTATCATAATCTTTCTCTCAAAAGCACACTAAAGTTTATGTTTTAACTTAAAATTTTAGTTTTTATTTTAGTGGTCGATACCATTAGTCTAAATTAAGAATTAAAATACTAAAGAAAAATTCAAAGATTACCAATAGAGGTATTTTTTAAACTTTTATTAAGATAAAAATATTTTTTAAACTTTTGAAAGTTGAATAATATTTTTAAGCAAAACTAACTTTGATTACATTTTTATAATTGTTTTTGAAGTTTTAAAAATACTTTTAAAACTTCATTGGCATTTTTTTACCAAAAGTGTTGAGTTAGGAGACGTTTTTTTTTATAATTTAATCTAAAATAAAATAATACAACACAAAAATGTGTTACAACAATAATACTAGAAATTTTCCTCCACTATCCTATCAAATCAAAAGCTGACAACAGTACGGGTCTTCAATAGAGAGATGAAAGAAGATAAGGGAAAAAATCAAATCGAAGGAAACATTTTTCAAGAGAGGGATCGGTATATTCTAATTACTTCAGGGCCTCCAAAATAATACAAATAAAAAAGGGCAAAGGACATCATAAGGCAATTCTAATCTTCAATGAAAGGGATGTGGCTAAATTGATAGCACAATGGAAACCTACTCCGTAATACCTTTAAAATGGGAAAAATCCCCAATAAATAAACAACTCCATGCATACCTCACACATATCAAATATAAAAAAATGAAATGGTAATGTAGACAATAAATAAATTATAGTCAACATTATAATTCTTAGCAACTCAGAAACCATTTACGTTCAACTGGGTTCTCAGTCTCACTAATGGCTTGGAAGGCATCTCAATTGTCACTTCTCTAAGATGCGACCTCAACCTAGAAAGATCAAGCAGATTAAAAGATGAAAGCTTAGGTTGTAAGAAGATGCAAAAAGAAAAGGTTCCTTAAAAACAAATTGTGGACTTATCCTAACTAGCTTACATTATTAAACAATGAAGAATTAAGAGATGGGAAATGCATTATCAACTGTCAACATACTTGACCATTAGCTACTGTTATAAAAGGATAGCTTACAACAAAGTTGATCCTTGAAACAAATCATGGCCTGACTAGTGACTAACACATACTGTTACACAAATGAAGCCTTAAAGGACGTTTCAAAGGCCTTGAGAAGTGGAAACATATGCAAGGCGGTTAATGTAGGAAGGAACTTTAACATAGTTAACTATTTGCTACTGCCAAAACAAAGGATGTTGAGGGGTTGCACTTTATATAGGAGGACGATGCAAGGAAAATGATCCTAAGAAATAAAATAATGACCTAACTATCAAACAATGTTTAACAAAGAAATAAATGCAAGCAATTAAACAAAGACTTTTCTACATAGTTAACATTTAATTTTTGCCAAAACAGGATATTAAGGGACAACTTAATGTTGTAGAAGATGCAATGGAAATGATCCTTAATAACTTACCATGGCCTAACTAGCTAACATTGTTAAACAAATAGGCATCAAGAAATGGAAAGAGATGTATGGCAATGCAAGCAAGAGGGGAATTATCAGCATAGATAACTGAAACTCAGTTACTGCCAGAAAAGGATATCGAGGAAGGAAATTATATATTGCAGGAAGATGGACTGAAGTACTGTTCCTTAAAAACAAATCGTGGCCTAACTAGATAACATTGTTAAACAATGGAGCGTTGAGAAATGAAAATAGATGTAAGCCAATTAAATCAGGAGAGGAATTAAACATAGTTGACGATTAGCAACTTTGATAAAAGAGTATTAAGGGATCAAAAATCAAGTTGCAGGAAGATGCAATGAAAATTTTCCTTAAAAACAATACGTGGCATTGACTAACTAACATTATTATAAAAGAGAAAGAAAAGGAACATAAGCAAAGGCATTAAAGCAAGAGAGTAATTATCAGCATGGTTAACGTCTGGCTATTAACTACTGTCATAAAAGGATTTTAAGAGATGATAGTGCAGGAAGTTACAATAAAAATTGTCATTCAATACAACTAGTGGCCTAACTAGCTAACAATGTTAAACAAATGAGCAATAAGAAATGGAAATGGAAATGTATGCAAGGCAATAACAGAAGGAGAGGAAATAAACATAGTTCATGATTAACTGGTGCCATAAAAAGACATAATAGGATGAAACTTCAAAATGAAGGAAGATGCAATGAAAATTATCCTTAAAACCCAAAATGTGGCCTAACTAGCTAACATTGTTAAATAATGGAGCATTGGAAAATGGAAATATAAGCAAGGCAGTTAAAGGAAGAATTATCAAAATCGTTGGCATCTGAGGATTAACTACTGAGTAGTGTCATAAAGGAAATTAAGGGATGATGCTGCAGGAATGTACAATGAAAATTAACTAGCTAACATTGCCAAACAAAGGAGCATTAAGAAATAGAAATATATTCAATGCAAATGAAGCAGTACAAGAAAGTATGGCATGGTATATAACTAATGGGAAATACCACTCTGAATATCCATTCACCCTATTGTTTTTCTACAAAAAAAAAAAAAAAAAAAAAAAAAAAAAAAGGAGTAAAAAACACCCAAATGCCAGAAGCAGAATCAGGATCTATCCTGTTTAGGATAGGATGAAAAGATCAACCACATCCTATTGGTGTTTGCAAAACTCAGTATAAATCATACCACTAAAGAGCACTAAACCCTCGTTAGAAATTGGAATTAGATTATAAATTAGAAATTAAAGCACCTAGATTTGGTATTTGTTTCTCATTCTATAGACTTTGCAGACTACAAACTCCGGCAAAATGAAATAAATATCTTCGAACAATTTATAACATCATCAATATAGAATTGAAGGCGTGAATCCTTCGATGGTAAAACGCTTGCTCTTGCTCCACATAACATTAAGGGAAATTTTATAACTATAAAGCAGCTAATGAACAAACCAAGTAAACAAGAGAAAACTGACCCGCGTTGTTGGTGAAATTGCTGGAAGAAGTTTGCAAATGCTTCTAACCCTTACTTTATAAATCGTGGACCAAAGTTGACCAGAAGTTCAATATAAGCCCCAAGCATTAAGGTGCAAAATGCGCCCTAGTTTAGAGAAGTTCAATAGAATGGCGTAGATAAGATAAACAAAACTGAAGAATAAAACCGATTCGGTGTCGTAAACACAATAGATCGAGAATATAATAGATCTTATTATTTAAATCCGATCAAAATCAAGAGAGAAAAAATCACAACCCATCGTCAACACTACCTACAAAAGGTATCATGTATTACAGTTTGATATTTAATTTCATAAAGAAAGACTAGATTCACAAGTTGAAAGTATTCCATAGAAGAAGACTTATACAGTTCACCCCCCTAACACTTCAATAACCGGATCAGGCGGAGAATCAGGCGTGAGATTAGTAGGGCTAGAAGCGAGGAACCACAAAGACTTGGAAGCCAAAAGTTTCTTCCTCTGCAAAGAGAGAGGGCCATACGCCCTCCCAGCAAAGGAAGGAGAAGCATCAACAATGTTGACCTGAAGTAAAGCGGAGTCGATCGGTAGACTGGAAGGAGCAGAGTAGATCTGAGAGACCAAATTAACCCGATTGAAACGAGCGATCATCCGAGAATTCCGAATTTGTGCTAGCGCACCAGGCTTTAGATACTTGTGAAACGTCTCGGATTGAGAGTTTCCCGATCTTCTGGATCTTCGATTCATGATGTGGCAGCGATGGAAGAAGAAGAAGAAGAAGAAGATGGAGATGGAGATGGAGATGGAGATGGAGATGAGAATTGAGGATGAGAGGGAATGGGGATTTTATGGAGAGAAATAGGGAGAGGAGAGGCGGGAAAGGGGTGGAGGGAAAACAAAATGCGAAGAGAGAGAAAGAAATAGAGAAATTATGTTTGTTTATTTGTTTAGCGCTTTTGAAAGAGCGGGATAACAAAACAATAAGGAGAGGGGGAGTGAGTTTGGTTTTTCTGACCTAGTTTTCATATCATCTTGACACGTGTCCCTGCTTCTCCAAGGGCCTTTCTGATATTTTGCTTTCTTTGCATGCGGGTAAATTACTCAAGATGCCTTTCGCTTTCTATTTCATCCAATAAATAAAAGTCCAAATTTTCAAATCCTCTTCTTTCTTTTATATAGGTTTTGTTTCGAGAACTTTTTTATTATCTACGAGTATTTTTATGATAAATTTTGAAAACATGCTACCATGATAATATTTGGTAACAAAGTTATTGATTAATTTCACTTTGAAAAAGTGAATGGTAGATTTGTTAAGAGTATAAAAATATTAATATAAAATGTAGCCTAAAACAACTAGTTTGTATTTTAATTTAGTTTATTTAAATCTTTATTTTGTTGGTATATTTGGTTAAATAAGATATTTATTGAACCTTTAAAATTTAATGATAATTCTTTTCACGGATTTTGTGTAACTAGCTATTTAATTGTGGATTTTCCATGCGAAGTTAGTCATTTAAGTGTACTATGGTTGATTTTTCTTAAAAGGGAGATGGGAGAAAATTTTAGTGGAGAATTAAAACTGTCTAACTCTTTTATAGATCGAAAACCTTCATTTTAATCTTAGAAAAAAATAACGAATAATTTCATAAGACAAATCATGACGTAGAGAGTAGTGTGATGGAAATGACTTGAAACCTTTCAAATTAGCACAAACACATACATAAAGAGGACTTGTCTAATAATGTAAAGTAACACTAGTGGGAAACAAATACTTCAAAATAGAACAATATTTCATAGTTCAAAGTTGAATTGTTCAAAGGAGATTTTTGCCGACCATATCTTGAATAAAAATGCAAAGTCTCAAACGAGCTGTGAATAATTTCCAACTAGTAAATTAATGCTCGACTCTATCATATTTTTGGAGATCAACTCTTCTTTTGGAGTCAACCCTTTGGCAATAATCATTCAATTTTTATCTACAATATGGGGTCAAAAAGCCAAAATAAATGATTTTAGCCCTTATAAAAAGAAAACTTATTCTTGAACCCATTTCACGCTCATGTCATGTCGAGGTACTGCATAAGAAAAAATTGAAAAATCCGATCCAATTTATCGTAATCGATTAGTTAACATGTTGGTTAACCGTATTCTGAAACATGGAAAAAAACCATTGGCTTATCAAATTATCTATCGAGCCATGAAAAAGATTTTATTTTCTATGACAATCAATATAAGAATCATTTTTTTTTCTTCTCCATGAAAGTCACTAGAAAGTTTGAAGAGTGCTGCAAAACTGAAAAAGTAATATGCTATATTAGTAGGAGGAAAAACAAGTTTATCAAGTATGTGATTCCCGTCCTCCATAGTAGCTACTACAAAAGTTGTTTCAAACTTTTTGAACGTATTGTGTAATGAGATTAGTTAAATGTTATGTAGATAACTTTGGGTTTTTTTTTTTATAATTCTCATTTTTTTAGATTGGTTTAGCTTTTAAATCTACGGGATATTTGGGCCTCACATTACCAATGTGGGGTTGTGTTACCATAACTCTAACTCTTCTTTGGAGCCCAATTTATGGAAACTTTAATAATCCTCTCAAATCCTTTTCACACTACTTTTCACTGTGCATAACACCCCTTGAAACCATGTAATCCTTGATTCTTCCCTTATCCATCCAATCTCGTCTTCTTCCTCTTTCACCGTTTATGTCTTAATTCGTTTTTCCCTTCAGATCTTTCGTTTTCTCCTCCAAATCTACAGAGAGAGACGCAGGAAAAGATAGAATCTCACTCACTGTGTCTATTTGTCGGAATTAATCTTTGAAATCCAACATCCTACATTTTCAATCCTCTATTTTTTCTTTGCGTCCATCGTTTCTCCTTCTTTCTCTCTCTAAATCTACCTTTTTTTCTTTCTATCGTCCCTCTCTGTTCCACTCAACAATCTGATTGCATATCTGAAGTTATGCAGGCATATCAGACGGTGATAAGTTTGATAAGTTTGAGACCAGGTGGTGGCGATGGCCTTCGTAGAAGTAGATTTGTTACACCTTGCTTCGATTCCTCTTCCTCTCTCCATTATGGGATTGTCAAAGTGAGATTTGGATTTGGATTTGGGGTTAAATAGAATTTTCTTGGCAATCTTGTTTGTGATTTAGAAGCCATTTAAAAAAAAAAAACATAGAGTGAGAGAGATGCTAGATGTTGTGTGTTTGGAGCTCTGTTTTTGGGATGAGATTTTGTTGAGATTATGAAATTTTGAAAATTCATAATGTGTTGAGTTTTTTTTTTTTTTTTGTCTTTTTAGTATAATGGATGAATGTATAACTAATTTTCTTTATGGGTATATAAAAGTAGGAAACCTTTGTTATAACTTATAATTAATAATTATGTTCTTATTGATCTTTAATTTGAAAGAATGTGAGAAATAGAAAGATTCGGTTGCCATTTGGGAGTGAGAGAAATCCAAACTCAATTCGTAGTTTTATGAACACTCCACATTTTATTTATTTGTTAGATTAATTAAGTATATAATTTTTGTTGTCAATTTAGTCAACTGAATAAACTTTGCCTACAAAAATTAAATACATAAATAAGTTTGGAGAATTTGTCATGAAAGATGTATTTGAATTAAACTACAAAATTTAATTGATATGAGAGTTTCATTGTTTAATAAGTTTTGTTGTGAATGTATTTATTAAAATTACTTCTTAATTAAACGTTCATTCTTATAAAAAAAAAAAATATGAAGACACTGTGAATGTATTTATTAAAATGTATTTATTTGTTGGATGCCTTGTTATGAGGACACTGTAAATGCATCTTGCTTTATGATTACGAGCGATGTTCCAAATCGTTCATATAAAGACATGTGAGTGAGATATCCTATGTAAAAGAGTTTGCATAAGACTAGGCCATGAAACAATAACCTTTACATTATAACATCATTTGACTATTTAAAATTACTATTTTAACTTCGATGACCTAAGTAATTCGCCTTAATCCTAAGCTAAGTACGAACTCCTGATTACTTGAGATTATCCTTAGATATGTATAGGCCAGTGATGAAAGTTTTCATCACAACACTTGCTCAATAAACCTTCAATTCCAAGGGTATAAGATATGAGGTAGATAGTTAAAGATATAGGGCGTAAAATGGTATTCACTCCTACCTATCTTTAGGGATGGTTTCCTTAAGTGTTTACTCTAGTCTTAAATAAAGGGTCATAACCTCTCATTAGCCCGAGAGACATTCGATTTATTGGTTGAACCATAAATTAATTATTCATTCAAGAATTGAGTGAGGCTTAAGGGACATGTGTAATCTTAGGAAAAAACGATATATTGACCTAATTGAAATTACGAACAACCAGTGAAGGGTCAACGTATTAATCAAGGTTATATCATGTGGATATGTATATATATACAGTGAGGAGAGTGCAGTTGCAAGGTTACAACAATGAATTGTCTTGTTAGTTAATAAAGCACCAAATAATTTTAATACATAAATATTTTAAAAAAATTGTAGATAATTGGCATATGACTATGTGGTAATAGCTAAATACTTTTTTATCTGTATATTTATCATTTTGTATGTTTTGAGACGATACTTTGTTTTTGAAGTTTTGTCGAGGGACTTCGTGTTTTAACTTAAATTTGAACTTTTTTAAAAAAATAATGTAAACTTTAAAACATAAGTCAAAAATAGGGTGAAAGCAAAAGTATTGACAAAAATAGGTGATTTTAAGTAATGGCGTGTATCCCGTCCACGACTTCCATACAGTGGACCCCACATTTTCTATTTTCTACATTATTTATATACATAAAGCGTGGGTCCCACACATTCTACTTTTTCTCATTATTTATATATACATACATACATATATATATATTAAACATTTAAATTCTAAAAATATATTTATTTATTAAATTAAATTTTTGTTTTTTTTCTTTATATATATTTAAATATCTCAATTTTCGATCTTCAATTTTTTTTATTAAATTCATTTTTTCTAATTTAATTTAATTATTTCTTAAACGTATCTTTTTTTTTCAATTTCCATTTTAAAAAAAAATCCATATATTAACAAAATATGTTATTAAAAAATATATTAAACAAATGAAAGTAGTAATAATAATAATTAAGAGAAGTTGAAGTTACAAAAAAATAATAATAATAACACTTGAAGCCCCCAATGCAAATTGCTAATTGAATAAAAAAAAATGATGTTTATGGCAAAAAGGAAAAAAACAAGAATTGGTTCGATTACAAATTAAATTTAAAAAACTTAACTAAATCAATATTTTCTTTTTTTTTCTTTATATATATATTAAATATCTCAATCTTCAATCTTCAACTTTTCTTATTAAATTCATCTTTTCTAATTTAATTTAATTATTTATTAACCAAAATTATACATATTTTTTTTCTAACTTTCTATTTAAAAAAACACATATATTAACAAAATATGTTAGTAAAAAATACATTAAACAAATTAAAATAAAATAATAATAATAATTGAAAGAAGTTGAAACTTACCCTAAAAATAATAATAATAACAATAATTTGCAATCGAAAATTATTAGTTAAGTTTTTTAAATTTAATTTATAATCGAACAAATTCTTGTTTTTTTCCTTTTTTCATAAACATTAAATATTTTTATTCAATTAGCAATGTGCATTCAGGCTTCAAATGTTATTATTATTTTTTTTTTTGGAGTACCTTCAACTTCTCTTAATTATTATTATTACTATTTTCATTTGTTTAATATGTTTTTTAATAACATATTTTGTTAATATATGGGTTTTTGTTAAATAAATGAAAATTGAAAAAAAAAAAGAAGATATGTATATTTTTTATTAAGAAATAATTAAATTAAATAAAAAAAATTTAATAAAAAAGATTGAGATATATATGTGTGTGGGTATGTATATACAAATTTTGTGAAAAAGTAGAATGCGTGGAACTCACGCATAATGTATATAAATAATGAGAAAATAAGAAAGTTTGGAACCCAGTGTAATATATGTATATAAATAAGGTAAAAAATAGAAGACGTGGGGTCTATCAATAATAGACATTGATATAATTCATAATTTTGATATAGCTTGTAAATATTTTAACTTATTTTATTTTTTTTGGAAATGCCCCTATTTTAATTTATTTTTCTATTTTAAAAATGTCATAATTTTAATCTAAAATAAAACGATAACGTTATTTATGAACTCCTTTGAAAAGGTTTAAGTTTCATGAATATTTTTTAAATTTGAAGGACATTCTTTTAGGTAGTGTAAACTTTTGGAAAATGATGAGAAATAACACCTTTTTTGTTTTACATTTCGAAAATAATGCACTTTAAGAAAATTCATAATTTTGTTTTTCTTAATCAATTTCGTCCAATGTCGACCACTTATATTTTCTAAAAATATTAAAAAAATCAATCGATAAACAATTAGGGATTCTACCATTTTTCATATATTCTTTCAATTTTATTTATTTATTTTTATTTGTTCAAAAAAATTATCAAAACCTTCCCAAATCTTAAATAATTTTGACTATTTTTGCCAATTTTCTATTTTTTTTTTGTAAATTATCATGATTAAACAAGAAATTTTGACCAATAGTATGCCACATCATCACAGTAAATATGGTCCAATAAACAAATGGGCTCAAGTTCAAGCCCAACAAGCAAATGAACCCAAGTCCAAGCTCACCTAAAGCCCATAAAATTTCTCTATAAATAGAGACATTTTCCATTCATTTTAGGGGGTCTTTTGTTGAAGGAAGAATTGAAGCTCTGAAGTTCTGAAGAATTGAAGATTCAAACTTCTACAAGCTCTCAAGACGTGCAAGTTCGTATCAACCTCGAGATCAACAACTTCTGAAAGATTGAAGACTCGGAAGATTAAACTTTCCTTGGATTCCAGAAGATCGAAGTTCAAATCGACTTGCAACTACAACATCCTAAAGACCGAAGATCAAGAAGTTCTAAGTTTTAACTTGTATTCGAGAGAAAACATCAAATGAGTAAATACTAGAGATTGTATTCACAATATTCATCAATATACAAAATTCAATTCCACGAAATACATTTCTTGGAAATCTCGTGTGAACAGTTTGGCATGCCCAGTGGGATGATCTCTACCTTTCATCTCTTTCTCTTTTTCAAGAACATCTCTAAGGAAATCATGACATCTCAAGGCAATACTTCCAAAGCTTCAAGTGACATCGGCAAGCAGCCAAATATTCGCAGCCGCTCAAGGGAGACTCAATCACCTAAGAAAATGTCATCCTTTGAGGTCGCAAAGAACATTTGGGATCAATTGTCCAAGCCACCAAAAGGTGGAATTATAATCAAAGAAAATCCTGTGATCGATGAACAAATTTCTTCCTGTGAACGCTCGAATGAGGAGATGCCTCATCCAAATATCATGTCGGTTATGGTGACTGACGTGGATACAAGTGAAGACAGAATGACTGAGCTTGAAAAGAAGATCAACATGCTCATGAAGGTCGTTGAAGAAAAGGATAATGAGATTGCATCTCTTAAGAATCACATCGAATGTCGTGATGCTGCTGAATCAAGTCATACACATATTATAAAAAATACAGACAAAGGGAAAAGGGAAGGCAGTTATGCAAGAAAGTCAACCACAAAATTCGACCTCAGTTGCATTGTAGTATGTTCAACAGTTGCAAGAGATGATTGCAAACTCCATCAAAACTCAATATGGTGAACCTGCCCAACTCTCTCTCTGTATTCCAAACCATATACGAAGAGGATCGACAATCTCATAATGTCGAATGGATACCAACCACCCAAGTTCCAACAGTTTGATGGAAAGGGTAACACAAGACAACATGTTGCTCACTTCATTGAAACATGTGAAACTGCTGGTACGAGAAGAGATTTGTTGGTAAAACAGTTTGTTCGAACTCTGAAAGGAAACGCCTTCGACTGGTACATCGACTTGGAACATGAATCCATCGTCAGCATGATGAAGTTGACAAATTCCAAACAAAGGAAGGGGGAGTCAGTCATCGACTACATAAACCGATGGAGAGCTCTAAGCCTGGATTGCAAAGACAGACTCACAGAAATGTATGCAGTTAAGATGTGCACCCAAGGCATGCATTGGAAACTTCTCTATATTTTGCATGGGATAAAACCACGCACGTTTGAAGAGTTGGTGACTCGTGCCCATGATATGGAACTAAGTATCACTCTCAGAGGAGCAAAAGATTTCTTGGTTCCAAAAATGAGGAGTGACAAGAATGAAATTGATGACACTAAAATGATTGCAAATAGTGTCATAAATGAGTCTATGGTTGTTCATGCAACCCCTTTGAAATCTTTCTCTAAAAGAAAAGAAACAAAAATTGAAGGAAAGCATGATAACGAGGAAAAACGACGTCCAACCTTAAAGAAAGACAGGAAAAAGTTTATCCATTTCCTGACTCTGATGTTGCAGACATGTTCAAGCAACTACTAGAGAAGCAACTTATTCAATTGACAGAATGCGAACGACCAAAACAAACAGGAAAAGTAGATGATCCTAAATACTGTAAGTATCATCGGGTCATTAGTCACCCTGTTGGAAAGTGTTTCGTGTTGAAAGAGTTGATTATAAAGTTGGCTCGTGAAAAGAAGATTGAGCTGGATATTGATGAAGTAGCTGAGATGAATCATGTTGCAGTCCAGATGACTTCAAGTGTTCCACCATCGATGCAACTTTATGATAAAAGAAAAAACTTAATTCAGTTTGGGACTTTTAAACCTATAGTTGTTCAATTACAACAAAGGATCGTGACGATAGACTCCCAAAACAAAGAAGAGCCTGTTGAGATGATGACAATGGATGGATAGTTGTGACTCGTCGTAAAGGAAGACAACCAAATTGCATTCAAAATGAGTCGTCATTCTGTCAAAAGCATGCAAAAGGAAACATCTTCCATGAAAAGAAGGGAAAAAGAAAGAAGAAGATGTGGAAGCTTAAGCCTGTCAAAGGAAAAGATGAGAACTTCTTCCGACCTCGACGATCGATAACTTTGAGAGAATTTCTCCCAAGAAGCTTCCTTGATGATCATCCCAAGGAAGTATTAGAAGTCACTGTATGTCATGTCGTCAGTATAACAGAAGTTGACAACAATTATGCAACTTCTGAAGAAATAGACAATTTAAATGAAATTAAGTAAAAGACTTCTGTCTTTGATCGTATCAAGCCTTCAACTACTCGATCTTCAGACTTTCAAAGATTGAGTATGGCCACGAAAGAAGAACAAAATCAATGTCCAACGTCTACTTCCACTCCAACTTCAACTTTCAAAAGGCTAAGTATCTCCACATCGAAGAAAATCAACCTTCAACATCTGTTTTTTATCGACTAAAGATGACAAGCAATCAACATGAAAAATAGATAAAAACTTTGAAGGTAAAATCACTTCATGAAGAAAACAATGACGAGAAGATTCACAGTCGTGTCCCATCAGGCATGAAGAGGAAGTTGTCTATTGACATTAACACATAAGGTCCCTTGATCGTGAAACCAATACTTATTATATTCACCAATTCTACAAATGAAGAAGGTGAACAAATTTTTGATGAAAATATTTGTTAAATGTGTAAAGCTCCTTATCGCAAGAGCTTAAACTGCATGATGCTCCTAGTCCACAATAACTTAAAAGGTGAATGACAAAAAAAAAAAAAAAAAAAAAAAACTCAATTGATCTACGTTATAACTTGATCCCTATATTATAAAAAGGGTACGTAGACAATTTAAAGTTTACTTTAAGTTCAGTCGCACGAAAAAAAAAGGTATTATGCTTCATCATGATGATGTAATCTTAATAGAAAATGCAATTCATGAGAAGTTACAACAGAAAAGAAATGGGACAAAGTCAAATTAGCGAGCTCTATATTTTCTCCCAAGTGTTGTGGCTGAGAGCAGAGCATCTTCTTCTCTCATGTGTTGCAGCCGGGAGGATTCATCTTCTTCTTATCTCATGTGTTGCAGCCGAGAGGATTCATCTTCTTCTTATCTCATGTGTTGCAGCCGGGAGGATTCATCTTCATATTCTCACAGGTGTTGCAACCGAGAGGATTCATCTTCATCTTCTTCGATGTTTTGCAGCTGAGAGGATTCATCTCCATCTTTTTCGACTTGTTGCAGCAGCCGTTATCATCTGCACCTTTGACGTGTTGTAGCAGCCGTCATCATCTGCACCTTTGACGTGTTGTAGCAGCCGTCATCATCTGCATCTTCGACGTGTTGTAGCAGCCGTCAGCATCTGCATCTTCGACGTGTTGCAGCAGTTGTCATCATCTTCATCTTCTCACAAGTGTTGCAGTCGAGAGGATTCATCTTCATTTTCACATATGTTGCAGTCGAGAGAATCTTCATCTTATTCGACGTGTTGCAATTGAGAGGATTCATCTTCATTCTCACATATGTTGCAATCAAGAGGATTCATCTCCATCTTCTTCGACGTGTTGTAGCAGTCGTTATCATCTGCATCTTCGACGTGTTGTAGCAGCTGTCATCATCTGCATCTTCTCACAGGTGTTGCAGCCGAGAGAATTCATCTCCATCTTATTTGACCTGTTGCATCAGCCGTCATCATCTGCATCTTCGACGTGTTGCAGCAGTTGTCATCATCTGCATCTTCGACGTGTTGCATCAGTCGTCCTCATCTGCATCTTCGACGTGTTGCATCAGTCGTCCTCATCTGCATC